>JANHGC010001676.1:142261-156713 GCA_027560395.1 Boaedon fuliginosus
AGAAGGCGGTCTCGAAGGTACCCCGCCCCTAAGCCATGAAGGGCTTTATAAGTTGTTACCAGCACCTTGAATTTCACTCGGAAGACCACTGGCAACCAATGCAGCTCGCGGAGGATAGGTGTTATCCGGGTGTCTATGGTTTAATTGTTTTTAAGCCACTCAGAATTTACTGGAGTATGTGGCCATTACAAATTCAGCTAACTGAATAAATAAACAAAGCCTCAGATCCATATTAACCACAAACCAAATAGTTTGATCCTATTATATACCTAAACTAAAACAATACTGTAAATTTTTAATATATCATAAAGGTCTATTACAGAAACAAGTATAATTTGCATGCCACAAATCTTTCTAAAATATTGCTTAGAACTCTATAATTCTGGAAAGTTTTGGCATATTTGAACTACAAGCACAACTAAAGAATGGATTTATCCAATATTAGTATTTTATTTATGCAAATTTTGATATTTAGACTAGGAATTACCTTGCAAGCCAAGACATTCAGGCTTTCAAAAATAGGTTCACAAAAAGTTGCTGGTGTATAACAGTAACATAAGATTGCACACACATGGAGAATAAAAATCAGCAATGTGGGATAACATTTCTTCATATCTTACAATTTGAAAATATTTTTGTTTTCTTCATGAAAATAATGGTATATACTATTTTACCATAGTTCTTTGGAGTTTATCAGCATTTCTGTAAATGCAACTTTAAAAAAAAAAAAGAAAGAAAGAAAGAAAGAAATGCCCAGAGAAAAAAGCCACTGATTTTTTTCAAATATATAAGTTTCATATCTGTATTAAAAGTAAGTCAAGTTTTTTCATCCTATTTATTACTACTTTATTTTACATACTTTGATTTTATCTTAAATAAGCTCTTCTAGCGATAGAGCTAATATGTTACATGTAGCAGCAGAAACTTTCCATTGTGATAAATTGAGATTACCTCTAAAGTTTTTAAAAAAACAGAGAAGAGAGGAGAGTCCAGACCTCGAATTCTTTAAAAAAAAAATCCTTAAAACAGGAATAGCAATGTTTAATTTGGTTGAGCTGATATTGTGTGATTTGATTTCTAGAATTCAAGCAAAATGCACTACTTTTCTGGCACATGCCTGCCTAGAATAAATGAGCAACATCAGTGAAATTAACCAAAATGCTGAAATAAACTTGGAATTGCAACCAGAAATTAAACCTTTATTTCAGAAGGGACAAGAGAAACAAAACAAAACAAAAATAGAAGCAAAACCTTAGAATAACGTGATTGATGATTAATCCACGTATTTTGACAACCTCATTTGCATTTATACTTTCCTTTATCTTTCTTTAGATATAATTACCAAAAAATGAAATTTCTATAAGTTCATTGCAGTTGGTAGCAGAGTATAAAACAGAACATTCAAAAATGAACATTTTGACAATTATTGTTGCAATCTTGACAATTGCAAACTTTGGATAAAGACACACTACACTAGATATAATTTCTAATGATGCCTTTTACATTTAGATAACACAATATTAGGGAAAGAAAAAAGAAAAACATTGAAACCACAGAGAATGTAGCTATGGAGCATCTTATACAATGAAATTGGAATCTACAAAGTATGCTGAACAATTAGGGTAAACTGAAAATTCATGAAGCTAGACATATTGATTTGTTCACTTCTTAAAAAAAATAACATTACAGTATACCTTATTTTTGAATAATAGGAATCCATAATATATAGTGATATTTTATATATTTCCATAAGTTTATGCATTGTGAAAACATAATGTCCTATTTGGTAGCCTAAACCTGTCAATAAAATATTGAAAATTAAATGTCAAGCCAAAGGATCTTTAAATTGCTTAAAGAATTTTACAAGGAATATCTAGAAACTGTCCAAAATGGAAAATCAAAACCATTCTGGTTTGTATCAAGATTGACCTTTTAACCCTCTCACTGATAGTCTCCCATTCTTCCTCTTGCTTGGATGAAAAAAAAAACTGTAGTTTTTCCAGCTTGCAAAAGAGTAGAAACATATTTCAAAATACTTGTTCCAATTATCAGGCATGGTCAAGGTGGTGGTGATATTGATAATAATAGTAATAATAATTGTAATTCCATCTACTAGTTCCTTCTCTGGTAGGAGAATTCATATACTTAAGTATACACTGGGCCTGGAGATGCTAATATTTTGGTACCATAGCTTATTTGTCCACTACACTATTCATAGCACAATTGCTAATTTACTTTTGTATTTAACAAAACGAGATAAATAGAAAGCAAATTCAACTCACTCATTGCATGCTGTTGTCTCTGGTGAAGAAACAGGCTTCATTATGTATGTTTTGTTTATAATGTCAAATGGTGTTCTCTTTTATGATGTTTATGAAGGTTTTACAAATCAGTGTAGATTTCTTAAAGCAACTTACAGTATTTGGATGGATTTGTTTGCAATGCCTATTTGCCATTTATGAGCCTACCCTAATTTTTGTATTATTACCCCAGGCTGATGTTTTGTAAAAAGAATGAATGGATCTAGGAGTGATAAAACCAACCAGAATTCAATAAAGACAGGCATGCAGAAGTCCTGTTTTTGGCAATCAAGTATATAATTTCATTTTCTTTCTGAGCATTTATATTTCATTTATGACTTCAAGCTGTTTTCTAAAAGCATGATGAATGGTAAGTTAGGTTAAAGCTCAGTTGGGTATTTCTGTTAAACTGCTTTCATCAACTCAAATGGCAATATATCCGTTCCACTTTCCTGCTGACTGGTATTTTTATTTTCCACAGTGTTCCTTCAGTAATTTGTGTGGGTATATGTGCCTCCGAGGCAGTGTTGACTCCTGGGGACTGCCTGGATAAGTCCCTGCAGTCTTCTTGGCAAGATTTTTAGGAAATGGTGAGAGAGTAGGACTAGAACTCACAGCCTCCATTTTCTAGCCTGATGCCTCAAAACATCACACCAGCTAACTTTTTCACAAAAATATTTACTTGGTATGAATTCTGATAAATTAAAAATTCTCTTTTAAGAGTGCTATCACAAACAAAAGAGTACTATGTTAAAAACATACATTCTCACAGGAGTGATCTAAAAGAAATCCTGGAAAAGCTGTCTCTTTAAACATAAACAATTTTGCATATAGTTTGCCTCAACATTCCATTTCACTCTTGTGTATCTATATTTTTTATCTGTTATCATTAGCTTGAAGAATAACTATATTCTAACTATTTTTATAATAAAGCCTTTTCTAATACAACAATATCAGTTTTCAGGTTTATTCATTGCATACTTTGCTGCCTGTATATAATTAATTCTCCTGATTTTTCAATAAAACTGAGTAAATGAACTCTCTGAATAATTGAAAGCAAATATCCCCTTTATTTCTAAGAGAGTTTATGTTACAAACAAAATAAGTTAACATAGTGATTAATTTTGTTTAGATAATTAGTGTCTTGGTTGCAAGGCAGAAATATTTACCATTTCCTTCAAACCAAGTCAGCTTTCTCTCCTTAATCTTCAGGTAATGAATAACCATGAGTGTGTTTATTAATTTAATCTTCTTTTTCCAGTTTTACATTAATTTAAGACTCCTGTCTTTACACTCATCCTGATTTCCTTGTAAAGTCTTTGCCACATTAATCTGCAGTTTTCAGAAATGAAGTATAAACCCTTAAGGAGGCTAGGTACTTCTCAGACTCAGCTTCTACTTTAACTACACATAAATGGAATATGTAATTATTTCTGTGACATTAAGCAAAATCCCAGATAATAGAAGTCAATTATTATTAAATATGCAAATGCACATTCCAATTGAAGTTTAATTTAAAAATGATTATAAAAATGAAAGGGTTGCTACAATCATGTAGTTAATACAAGACACTTAGCCTTCCTCCCCATTCTCTTCATCCAGGTAGTTTCAGATTGGTAAAATTGTTGTGATAGCTGAATACCTGCACTACAGGTCTTCATGGGAGAACCATTTTTGGGTCAAAGCAAAGTCAGCTTGGGTCCAATGGATCTAAAATTACTTCTCACTTATTTATATCCTTTCAGGACACTCCATTTTAAAGCATGCCACCAATGGGTATATTATCATAATTTCTCTACCAGCATGGCACTATTCCATTGTAATTCATATAGAATTACTCCAATATTGTCGATTTAATGATGCAAAATATGGTCTGAATAACTTAGGACTGATAATAGGCATCTGCAATCAATGTAGTTTTAATGTGCTTTGTTAAAGTTACAGCTTTTGTCATTCAAAGGCATAAAATATTACTTCAAAGGTTGGAGGGTCTTAAAAGACAAAAAGAAAAAGAATTTCCCACTGCACTAAGCACCATTCTATGACTGTTTTTTGTTAGCCTTGACCTGCAATTGTACTTATTTCCTAGAGGCAACTGAAAAATATTAGATTTATTAACAGATGAGTAGAATTCACTTGGCAGTTGCATTCCATTTCTAGTAACCACAAATTCCTACCTTGTTTCATATAATATAACCTATTCCCTCAGAACAAATATATCTTTATTCATTGATCAAATACAAGCACTCCGAATGCTTGAAAAACAAAAAACAAAAAAAAACCCTGTAGGGTGGGGTTTTGTCATGCCTCAGATTAGTAAAAGGTGTGATATTGAACTACTGTTACTGTTAAGGTTAAAAATCAAACTCAATGTATGATGTAATTTTGTGGATTTTTAAAAAAATGAAGAGGGTTTGTATATGTTTTTATTATTCTTGCATATTTATTTATTTTTGCTTCAGTTGTTGGCAAACAATGCTTTCATCCTAACACAAAAATAGTAAAAATGATCAGTAACCAAAACTAGTGCCACAACCACTAGAATCTGAGGATTTCTTCCAACATTTGAAATGGATAAGTAGGACAAATTGATTTTCATGTGAAACTTCAATATTTAACAGTGTGTTCTAACCCACTAAATTTACTCTCACTGAGACATTCCAACCAAACAGTTTCCAAGTGTGGCTATTGAACATGTCTAAATCCAAAGCCCATCTAAATTTCAGATTGCAATGTCGAACTTGTTCTGATTTATTTTTAAGTGAACATTATAAACTAATCTAATATAAATATAATGTCTACAGCAGGCAACCTGCAACTTCTAAATGTTGGTTTAGTTGCTGTTAAAAGAAAAAAAGCTTTAGAATCCTCTCTAATTGCAGTTACAGTAAATTGCTGACATTTTTAAATAGCAATAGCATTAGCACTTAGACTTATATACCAGTTTATAGTGCTTTACAGCCTCTCTAAGCCATGGGTGGGATTCTACCCATTTTAACAACCAGCTTGCTTCGCGCACCTTTCATGTTACATTCACAAACAGCTGATGTGCAGCAGTCAAAACAGCTGATTGGGGGCAATTTTGCTGCAGTGCTGATCAGCTGGGCTTCACAAAGGGCTAGAATCAAGCACCAAATAGTGCAGGGGTTGGTGGGCCCAGCTCCAAACCAGAAGAAGTAGTTGCCCGAAATGCCAGAAGGGAACAAATGGCTCTCTTGACCGGGGCAAACTGGTAGAAACCCACCCCTGCTCTAAGCAGTTTTACAAAGTCAGCAGATTGTGATTGTCCACAACAATCTGGGTCCTCATTTTACCCATCTTGGAAGCATGGAAGGCTGATTCAACCTGGTGGGATTTGAACTGCCAAATTGCAGGCAGCCAGTAGTCAGCAAAAGTGGCCTGCAGTACTGTACTCTAACCACTGTGACACCCACACCCACACCCACACACACACCCACACACATTTAATACAATAAAAAGTAGAAAAACACAATTCAATTTCAATTTTTTTGAAAAAAATTGAGTACCCCAGGTTTGCCATCCTCATTATGTAACTCGTTTAGTTGAAGTTTTCCGCATCCTGAACATTAAAAGTGGGCCCATAACATCAGGGATGGGTTCCTACCAGTTTGCTGGTTGCCCACTTTGTGGGCGCGCTTCCCGATCTCCTGTCAAACGCGTGCTGTGTTTCACGGATAGCCTCCACGCAGCTGTTGGATCAGAGTGCTTGCAGAACACCACAAAGATTTCGAAGTCAATCACGCGCAGCACGCATTTGACAGGAGATCAGGAAGCGTGCCCACAAAGCGGGTAATCAGCGAACCAGTAGGAACCCATCCCTGCATAGCATCCAAAAGGCAACAATATTGGTCCCCTAAAATCAATTTTGCCCGCTTTACATTTTGATCCCAGTCTATACTGTGTTTAAATCCTTTTTTCAGACATTTATCTTCTGTATTTTGTGAATACAATTCGAAGTGATTTTTCTTTTGATTCTTAAGAGCTGAAACCTCAATCATATCTCATAACATTCAAAAGAAATAGAATTTCATACACTTAGACAGTCTCATAAGGCTGATGAGGAAATATGTGTGTTCTTTAAACAAAATTGTGTGAACATACTAAATGTATTTAAAATTAAGCATAATTGTTTATTTGTTAAATTCATAATCCAAAGAGCTCCAGGTAGCTTGTATGATGATATCACTTCATTTTTATACCCACAATAACAATCCTGGGTTGGGCCCAAAATGACCTAGTGAGTTTTCATGGTTAACAATGGACATGAATGAGAGGGTTTGAAGTTAACCAACTTAACCAGTATACCTCATGGATTCTCAATTTTTACAACTATTATGATTCATTGCATAGTCAGCCAGATGTTTAGAGTGGATTTAGTATTTTTATCCACCTATCAAGCCCTTCCTAAGGACCTGGGATAGGCAGATGTTGATTTTTGGTGGTGTCAGAAGTATTGTCGCAGGATGTAAGCTGTTCTGAGTAAAGCTGTCTTTTCCAACTGACCGATGGTAATATTGTCAATGCTGATGGTATGTAAGAAACTCCAGTTGTCTTGGGATTGCATCCAAGGTGCATAACTTGGTACTACTTTTACTTTCTTTTGTTGTAATCATTCCTCTTCTACTGGCTTGATCTGTAATAACAGATCATTATTTCTTTGTTTTCTATCTCTGTATATTTGTGACAGGAAGAAAACACCTTTATTTCCAGTAGTTCTGCAGCTACTACCCATGATTGTTTAGACAACAGTCCTAAGTCCTGTATTCAAAAACCTAGCATGGTTCTTGTTGATCTAGGTGATTTATGTCTCACCATATTTTTTATAGCAAAGGCACTCTTTGTCTGACTCTTCTAAGGAGACCTGTCCAGTATGGTATAGCTCTCACAATGGCATCAAGGTAATATTTCACATTGTTATTATGGTTCATCGCACTGCCAGATGTTCAGATTGGATTTGGTATTTTTGAACATAGATTGTTTCCCAAGGACCTTAGCTAGGCAGCTGTGTATGTTTGATGGTATTATATAGTATCCTTTATACATAGACCTAGTAGTTTTGAGAGCAGAATCATCCCTTACAGATTAACAGAATTAGAAGAGACGTTGTAGGTCATCTAGTCCAACGTTTTGCCCAAGCAGGAGACCCTACATCATTTCTGACACATGACACGCCAGTCTCTTCTTGAAAGCTTCAGGATGAAGCTCCCACAACTTCTGATGGCAAGCTGTTCATTGATTGATTATTCTTAGTATCAGAAAATTTCTCTTTATTTCTAGGTTGAATTTCTCCTTGATCAGTTTCCATCCATTATTCCTTGTCTGGTCTTCAGGTGCTTTGGAAAACAGGTTGACCCCCTCCTGTCTGTGACAACCCCTCCAATATTGAACAATATGAGTGAGACTGTTTCCCAGATACCCTGGACCCATGCCATATAGGGCTTCAAAGAAAATGACCAACATTTGAATTGGATCCAGCAAACCAGCAAACTGGTAACTAATGCAACTCATGCAATAGTGGTGTTATAAGTGCCATCCTGGGGGTTCCTAGAACTGTGTGCACTCCTGCATGCTTCACCAGCTGCGTAAAACTTCAACTAAACAAGTTACATAATGAGGGTGGGCAAACCTGGGGTACAGCTGCAACTTCTGATGGGTAGGCCTATATAGAACACATATATGGGTAGCCCCATATAAAGCACATTGCAGTAATTCAATTGAGAGATGACCAGGGCATGAGTGACCATGCACAGGACCTTATGGTAATAAAATTCATAGGCTTAGCTATTGTAGGCTGCAATTTAAAAATGTTATTTTAAAAAAAATAATCAAAACTAAGATAAAGGGCATATCCTATTATCAAGTGTGACATAGTGGCAAAGTAAGAGAAGCTTGCAGTGGCCTGTTTCAAAATTCTTTCTTACATTTAGGGAAATTGAATTGGGTAAGTCATGATGAAATGCTCAGTAAGACAAAATGATCCATATAGGGGATTTATACAACAACAAAGTACTCCACCCCACAAATATATTTAAAGAGAAGTTAAACATGTAAAATAGAACACAGTAAAATAGCTCCCTTGGCTTTTGCGACATTAGGCTTATATGCATCACTAGATTGTCCCTTTACCAGTACAGATCAGTGGGTGTGGCTTAGTGAGTGTGGCTAAGTGGTAATATGACTGGGTGTGGCCAATTTGGCCTCTCATGACCATGGGGATGCTGCAAAAATGTGTAAAATTCATTCATTCATTCATTCATTCATTCATTCATTCATTCATTCATTCATTTATTTATTTATTGGATTTGTACCCCGCCTCTCTTCTCCGCTTCCAGGGGAACTCGAGGTGGCAAACATACAATAAAAACAGTTCAACCTATACAATAAAATGGCAAAATCCATTCATTCACACAGTCACACCGAAGGGGGGCAAAGAAGAAGGGGACATGATGACTAGGGCCACGCTTGCCGGCACAGCCAGGTCTTCAAGGCCTTGCAAAAGGTTAGCAAGCTGGAGCTGTTTCTAATCTCCGCGGGGAGCGAGTTCCATAAAGTTGGAGCAGCTACAGAGAAGGCCCTCGAGCGCGGCCCTGCCAGTCGGCATTGCCTGGCCGACGGCACTCGGAGCAGGCCCTCCCTATGAGATCTAACTGGGCGCTGGGAGGCATACGGTGGCAGCAGGCGGTCACGAAGGTACCCCGCCCCTAAGCCATGAAGGGCTTTATAAGTTGTTACTAGCACCTTGAATTGCACCCGAAAGACCACTGGCAACCAATGCAGCTCGTGGAGGATAGGTGTTATGCGGGTGCACCGAGGTACACCCTTAATCACGCTCGCCCAATAGGTATACCCTTAATCAATCTCGCCCGAGGTACACCCAATATCCCTTCCTGAGCGATTTGGCTTGGGTTTATTTTGTTTTTTATTCATTATACAGCATTCTGTTGTTCCATAGTGAAACTACCGGTATGCTTGTCAACTAATTTGTGTTATACATATTAGTATGCTTGATTGAGTGTATGTTATATGTTTTAATATTTTATATTAATTTATGTTTTTAGATTTTATTATTTGTGATTTTAGGTTTTTATTGTTATATTTTATGGTTGTGAGCCACCCAGAGTCCTACGGGAGTTGGGCAGCATGCAAGTTTGATGAAATAGATAAATAGATAAATAAATAAATAAATAAATAAATAAATAAATAAATAAATATGTGCCACGATATATTCCCAGGATAACAAATACTGTTTTTTTCAGCTTACTTAAATGTGAAGTTGCTTGCTCTTAAGTTTCATTTAACAGTGGTACTGTTTTTTTTTTAAACAGGTCCAGCAAGTAATCTGGCTCCTTTCCATCCTATAACAGCACAAAAACCCGTAACAATTCTTGTTGTATATTCTCAAGAGGCCTGTTTACAGCATACCGTCCTAAGTTTTGCTGAATTTCTACAGGAATACTGCCAATGTAATGTTATAATAGACCTGTGGCAAAAACGGAGAGTTGCTGAAATAGGAACTGTGCAATGGCTTGCTACTCAGAAAGAAATTGCTGATAAAGTAATTTTTCTTTGCCCAACCCACTCAAGTGCTTCATGTGATTCAACCTGTAAGAGCATTATAGAAAACCAGAAAAATTCTGATTGCATGTTCACTCTTGCATTACACTTTTTCTGCAGTGATTGGAAAATGGATTCTTCTCTTTGCAAGTACATGGTTGTTTCTTTCAATGAAACACATCCAGACCCAGTTCTCCCAAGCCCATTGAGCATCTGCCCAAACTACTTTTTAATGAAAGATATAGACTCCTTTTGTAGAGACCTTTATTTTTCACAGAGTCAGAGGTATAAAGCTGCAAAGAAGTGGACCTGGAAATTGCAGGTATAGTATTAAAATAGAGATTGTTAACTTTTTTCCTCTTCTAACTATAAAAGTAAATTATTAGTGCAAGTTGGAAAACTGATACTAGTTTTTGATATAATCTTCTGTACTTAGGAAAGTGAATGGTAACAATTCCATAACATATATGGTTGCTAATTCATTTCCAGGGATTAAAAGGACTGTGTAGATGACCAGGCTGAGCCTGAGGGAGGAGTCAAATGCGTCATGAGTCCCTGCGTGCCTGCAAGAGATCGAACTCCAACCCCCCTTGAATGCCTTAATTCCCGCTCATTTCCCTCTACTTTTAGTAGCGCAGATTTTTGTAGAGAGCTTAAGTTTACAATGTATCTTTATACCGGTACTCATTTGAACTGCCTGAATTCCTTGATTTTTCCAGAGCTTGATAGACTGGCGATTGTATTTAAATTACTGTGCAGTTTGAGCCCATGATAGAAATTATGTCGTTTCCTATGTCAGATATGGATTTCTCAAGCATTTCATTTGCACAATATAAAACTTGATACCTGCAAACACCTTATTGGTTCTTCCTCACAATCTCTTCTACTGACTCATATGCTCATTATTTGCTGGCAGCTAAATGTGTTGGCCAAACCTCAGATATGCATTACTTCAGTCAGAACTTACAAACCACAGCTGTTTTGTTCTATTTTGTTTTAGAATGTGACACAAAAGAAGCTTCCCCCACAGTCACTTTAAAAACTTAAAACAGCCTTGAATTTAATGGAACATGAATAATGAATTCACACAAATACATTGTTTGGGGAGAGAGATTGCTCCCTCAGTCTCACCAGTGTCACATGCCAACAGGATTCAATACTCTTGCTCCTCCTGTTTAAGGTCTACATAAAACTGCAGGCTGGGGTAATTCATCAGTTCAACCATCAGTATCTTTGGCATGCTGATGATAGATACACCTCAACCCTGAACTAGCCAAATATGCTATTGATGTCCTATCTCGATGTCTGGAGGCTGCCTGGATATGGATATGGAGAAACATCTCTGGCTTAATCCTGCAGAACCTGAGTGGCTGTGGATTTTAGCATCCCCCAGATCTTGGATGGGGCAGTATTCAGATCTAGTGCTAGACTGGAGGGTGTTCAACACACGACTTCTGCTTGAAGAGCATGAGGCCTTTGCATAGCTGTCTTGTGCAACACTTGGGCCTTTCAGTCAGTCACTCATGCCAGACTCCCTTCTGTGAAATAGTCTGCACTGCCCTTGAATATTACTGCCACAACATAGGTAATGATGGTATTCCTTAGTATATCCTTGGCTTTACCAGTGGGATTGTGGCTACCTTTCCTTGTATGAATGTACTGTATTGTGTGGCTGAGAGGATTGTTTTAAGTTTTTAGATTATATATTTAAACTGTTTAAATTTTTGTGAATTGTATATGCTGTAAGCCGCCTTGTATTCCCTCTCAGAATTCCAGAGCCAGTATGGCTGTCTGGCTAGGGAATTCTGAGTGTTGAAGTCCACACATTTTAATGTTGCAAGTTTGAAAAACGCTGAACTAGAGTAAAGCGTTTAGAGAAATATTTAATACCATTATACCTTATTTTTAAATGATTCCAGAGGAAACAATTTAATCTGTTTAATTTATTTAAAACACAAAACTAGGAATCAAGGAAACATTTCTAAATAATACTGGATTACCACACAAATGCAGCTCTTTCACGTAACATACGAACACCAAAGCGCTGCCATTCTCGTTGATAAATCCAGAGCTCCTGTGTTGTATCTAGGCAGGCTAGAACAGCACCACCTTTCCAAGCAATCAAACGTGGATCCATGTCCTAGTATTAAATGGATATAAAAATACCATGCAATTAAAAATTAAACATGATCCCATGGCTGGTTCCTTGAACTCTTACAAATGTGGCTAAATTCTAAAGGCTCTAAAGAACAGATAGAACTCACTCGCTTTTGGAAAAAAACATATTTTTACTTTGCTGACTACTCCAAAGTCTGTCATTGCTTCAATTGTCAAATAGATTCCAGTGCATACTTTTTATCATAGACTAATTCAATTCAATACATTTTAGTATAATAAAACTGGTGCTACAAGTAGTAATCATCTACAAGAAGATTTTGTTATTATTATCTACAAAAGTTTTTGCCATTCCCCATATAAATGTACTTCTGTACATACAACTGCCATGGGTAGGTAATTCTAGAAAACCCTTGAATGTTGCAACTGACCCTTGGGGGGATGTGGTCATCTCAATCTATGCTCACAGCAGTACTGTGGGTGGAGCATCCCTCTGAATGGAACAGAGAGCCTATTGCTCATCTCAAAATGTGTCTGACTACTGCATTAATTAATACCCTTGCATTTCCTAATGCTAACCCCAGCTGCTCTCCTGTTTGAAAACCTGCATAAATCCATACAAAGATACCTTTGGTCTTGTAATGACTTCTACGTTTTCAACAACTCTCCTGAAAGAGGGAGGCATTTTGTTGAGAATTCTGTGTTGAAGAAATTCTTGAGCTTTGTGGAACATCAAGCCACCTCCAACTACAAGGATTGAACTGTACATTTTCTTTTTGGTATCATCTGATGCTAGAAAAGTGCACATGAAAGAACTGTAAATAAACTGTAGCAAACAAATTAGAAAAATGATTAATAAAATAATTGGAAAAGTATTAAAAGTATTTCATACTCACTGATAAAATCTACTATGACTAGCATAAATCTTGCCTACAATAATTAGTATTACATATCACACAAAATAACAGTTTTCTTACCACAGCAGTCAATACTATGCAAAATTGCTTTGTCAAGGCCTAAAGCCTTCCCTTCAAACTGAGATACAGCAGTTTTTCGGGACATGTGAGTTGTTAGCATTTCTTCAGATCCATTTCCACCAATAATGCAGTCACTGTGAGAACTGCCTAAATCCACTTCAGAAGGATAAACATTTTCAGCAATGCTTGCAGATTGGCCTCGGAGATCTCCATCAAATCCACCCAGCTTGGTCATGGATTTTCGATCAGCTGTTGCTTTTGCAGACTGGAAAAAGGAAAATGAGATTATCTCTCAATAAAAACAAGCACAAATCCTGCCCATAACATGGGCTGAAGAGCACCTATAGGCTCAATGCTATTTCTGTCCCTTAAAGTTTATTTCCTAATTAGCCAGACCCAATTCTTAATGTAAAAAGTCCAAGAAACTGTATTTACTGCTGCAATTGACTCTCCCATTCAAAACCACAGGCATCTATACCATTCGATGAAAACTAATAAAACACAACTGAAGTATTGTTTTGTGAAGTACTTAATACTTTGCCAATTTTTTTTATATACCAAGGTAGTCAACCAAAAAATCCAGAATAACACTAAAACTCAAAAATTTCTCAACTATTTAACAAGCTTTTCTATTCACCAATAAGAAGTTGCTGTTGAAAATAAGGAAACGCATGAGCTCCAAATGACTACAAATGTGGCTGCTAAAAAGTGAAAGAATACAGAGAAGGTCAACAAAGATGATTAGAGATCAGAAGGCTAAAACAAAGGAAAAACGTATTCTCCAAAGCACCTGAAGGCAGGACAAGAAACAATGGATGGAAACTAATCAAGGAGAGAACCAATTTAGGACTAAGGAGAAATTTCCTGACAGAACAATTAATCAGTGGAACAACTTGCCTCCATAAGTTGTTGGTGCTCCAACACTGGAGATTTTAAAGAAGAAATTGAACAACCATTTGTCTGAAATGGGATAAAGTTTCCTTCTTGAGCAGGGAGTTGGACTAGAACAGGTTGGACTCCAACTTTGACAACTTTCAAGACTTATGGACCTCAACTCCCAGAGTTCCTCAAACAGCAGAGCTGGCTGAGGAACTCTTGGAGTTGAAGTCCACAAGTCTTAAAGTTGCCAAGGTTGGAGACCCCTGGACTAGAAGACCTTCCAACTTTGTTATTCTATTCTGTTACACCTTTGGAAATGAGCCAGTAATTAGCATTTGCCTGGTTAGGAAGGTTGGTATAAAGCATGGCTGACTCAGGAATTCTGGGAGTTGAAATCCATGGTCGTATAGTTGCCCATCCCCAGTGTAGTAAATGGTAACCAAGAGCCTCGGTGATCAAGAGCCTCGGCATAGTGATTAAATGCAGCACTGCCGACTATCTCTTCTGACTTGTTCAGCAGGTTGCCAGGTCGAATCTCACCAGGCTCAAGGTTGACTCAGCCTTCCATCCTTCTAAAGATCGGTAGAATGAGGACCCAGATTGTTT
>JANHGC010001678.1:38113-50446 GCA_027560395.1 Boaedon fuliginosus
CTTGTGTCGGGGCACATGTGGTGGCCCGAGCGGTCTCCTGAACTGTATTTTTGGCTGCAATGGCCTTCTGTAACCATCTGCCAGCAAAAATGGAGTTTGGGGGGCCACCTGTGACCCTTACATGCTCCATTTTCAGATGCAATGGCATCCTGCCACCCTTTGCCAGTGAAAACGGAGCTCTGGAGGACCACAGGTAGCCCTCCCAAGCTCCATTTTTGCTGGCAGAGGCAGTACGGGCTGGTCCTTTGCTGTTTCTAGGGCAGCTGCATGGGCCAGATCTAAATAGCCCATGAACTGAATCCAGCCCATGGAGTTTGAGTTTGACATCCCTGATGTTGATCTTCTGATAACAGAAAACAAGAGATGCTTTTTGCCATACTCTCCCCACATCCCCACCAAGACACTCCCTTAATGTTGGGTACCTTTAAATTTTTAAGATATGCAGGAGGTTGTAAAGAAGAATAATGGTTTGCTGATTTTAGTCTCACAAACCTGCCACACCTGCCACACCTGTAAAAGGAAGACAGTGATATTAGACAAGTTGATAGATATTATGGCAAAATTCCCAAACGAGTTGGAGGCCATGAGACAGGTATATAAGAAGCAAGGGCAGGTGGGCAGATAAATAATTTATCTAAAACTTCTCTTAAAACAACATAGGTATTAGAAAATGGCAATGAAGGATAAAGCTGCAAGCTGAGGATTCCTATGAATTAACAAGTTGCTGTGAGTATTCACAGAAGTGAAAGCCAATAGGTCAAAAGCCGATGCACTAACCCCCAACAATTGTGACATAAGTTGTCTTTCTTTTTCTTTTGTTCCAACATCATAGGACTGGATACTTTAGAAAATCAGTTTTCTACAGCTGCAGGTGAGCAAATTTATCTATTTCAAAATGAACACATTTCTGGGCATAATTTTTTAAAGTGTAAATAGTCCCTCTACTTAAAAAAAAAACAGTGCATTTCATCATATGCAACTTGCTCTAGATCCTATTTAGCCAATTCCCGATATAAGGTCCCTAAACAGATTGGATGTTCTTTTTACAGTTATCAGTTTTCCTTGAGATATAATGCTGCATTAAGTCAGATGCAAAACAGTTTGCTGAAGACAGAGCTAGCTTCTGTGATTCATTTTGTGGGAAGGATTTGCAATCAACCCACTGGGAGATGATGTGGAACTAGCAGTCTCTCACCAACAAGCTTATTTGTTTCTGTGCATTTTTTTCTATAAAATTAATGCCGCTTCTGTTGTATGTAGTGTGGTGGGAACAAAATATATGTTTATGCTATTAGCTGATAAATATAAACTAAGTCCCAATTCTATTTGGCTAAGAATACCTGGATCTTAAAAAAAAGTATGCTTAGGATGGCAACTTTCCAATCACATTCTGTTCCAGCAGGGGGAAAAAAGTTTTTAATGAAATGAGACATAATGAATGAGTTTTTAACTAAACAATTTAAACATGCTTGGGCATTAAACCTGCTTGGGCTATAGCTATGAAAGGTATACAGAAAGGTGAATTTGAGTAGGATTTTATTCTAATTTAGGAGTAATTATTATTTTTTATTATTATTATTTATTCGATTTGTATCCCGCCTCTCTTCACCCAAAAGGGGAACTCGAGGCGGCAATTAAACTATGCATGGCCATAGATTACTAAAAAAAAACCTTAAAAAATGAATTGTAGCAAGAATGATTAAATAGAGAATCAAGAATATGTTATGCTTTTGATACTGTTTCTAATTTAGTGGTATTTAATAATTTTCAATAAATTTAGCTTGAAGAATTGATGAACCTAAAGGAGAGAAATCAATTGTGTAGATCCATATCAACTTTCATTTCAACCTTCTATACATAAGAAAAGTTAATATATAGAAAATACTATGAACAAGACTAATAACTTAAATTTAAATTAAATAGCTATAAATTTAAAAACCAGTGATCTTTATTAACATTATTTTATTTATTTTATGCCTTCAAATCAGTGTGGATTCCTGGCAACACCCTGGGCATACCCCTACAGTTTTCTAAGCATTTTTTTTCAAAAGGAGCTTGCCACTGCGTCCTTCCTAGGGCTAAGAGTCAATGACTGGTCCAAGGCCATCCAACTAACTTTGTGCCTAAGGCAGACTAAAATGTATGGTCTCCTGGTTTCTAGTTTGTTGCATGGACCAGGGCACCAAAGTGGCTCTGTATTGACAAAAGAGCTATAAATGAGCAATGTATTCTTTCCCCAAAGAAAGAATTACTGGGTGATCAGCATGAACTAATCCTGTGTTCAGTTTTCTAGAAGTGTGATTTGATAATGCGTATTTGTCTGTTTTATCATGAAAAAAGAGAAAGAAAGAGAGAAAAAGGAAGAAAGAAAGATTTCTTATATTTACTATAACTTCATGCAAACTGGTTTCCTTGCAGGGAAAGCAGATAACCAGTATGCATATTTTGTGGATTTTATATGTTGTAGACAGAAAAATGCCATTTTATTCATCTCTTTCTTTTCCAAATAGTAACTCTCCTTCTTCTGAGCCACTGTTAAATTCAGTCTCTATGGTAATTTTGTTCTGAGATTGAATTTAAGCTCTTGGAGATCAGGGCTACCTATTCTGAAGGCAATACAAGAAAAGAGTGCTCCTATTTTATGTTTTGTTTTTCAAATGAGAGAAGAAATTTGTTACATTAGCATAGAGGATCTCCAAGGCAATTATTTTTTTAAATTTTCCTACTCATTCCTTGTTTGCTTTTAGATTTAAGCTGCTTCCTATTGGACAATAATCTCTCTCCCCCTCCTATCTTCATATGTGTGAAACTAAAAAAATAGCCACTATATTAATTTAAGATTGCATTAATTATCCAGTTGGTAAATCAGGTAGTTACATCTCTTCTCCTAATACTGGTTCTCGTAACCTTTGAAAATGTTTTTTTTTTTAAACTGAAATTCTAAATCGGCAGACTCTCCAAAGAGTGAAAGGAATTGGCTGATGGACTATTGATGAGTGTGCATCTGCCAAGTATTTAAAAACTTCTGCTGATCAGAAATCTATGGCCAGACTAATGTTTGGGGCTAATAATAGGGACTAGGGGATTGCTTTGCAAAATAGTTTCAGTGATTACTGTTTTGTGCTAGGAATGACGTATAAGTCCCCAGACAAATTATGACCTTGCAATCTGAAATACTTTTCCTGCTAATGAAGTGGAACTATCCAAATCATAATTGGTGGGAAAATAGAAGTCTTTTTATCCCTGCTGTGTTCTGTTCTCAGAACTGTTAAGAAAATTCAGATTATTTCTTTCTTTGATACTCTTCTGACAGCAGGAAGGTCTTTGGCACACAAATAATATGAGCATTTCCAGGGAATGTTTCACCATGCCATCTGGACTTATATTTTTGCCAGAAGGTGAATGCTCTATATTCTTTATGTTTTATTATGGGCATTTTAAGTGGTCTTATTATTGTAAGATTTTATTGTCATAAGATGCTGGGACTCTGGAAAGTTCTGATGGCACACAAGTCAAACAAGCAAATAAACAAATGGATAAATAAATAAACAAGGTGCCTATTTTTTAGGGTCATTTAATTGGATTTTAAATATATTTTAAAACACTTTTTCAGTTTAGTCTTGTTATTGTTAATAACAAGAGGTGTGGTGGTTTAGTGGCTTAATGATGCTGGAGATGGTCTCAACTTTGGCAGTTCGAGCTTTAGCTCTGTGTGTGGCAGGGTAAGCTTCTGTCACTCACCTCAGCTTCTGTCCACCTGAAAGTTTGAAGCATGTTCTATGAAAGTAAATAGAAAGGTACCACTTTGATAGGGAAATGAGCTAGTGTTCTGTGCAGGCAGTCAAATTCCTGATGGTTCTGAATCTTCTGGTTGTGGTGCTCGTTTGTGAGACAGCTCACCCTCCTGTGGTGCACCTTGGAAGTATGCAAACATGTCCTATAACAGGGCTGGTTCCTTAGCATGCAAAACTAATACTCTGCAATAACATTGTGGTCTCTTGGCTGCTATAACAATGCCATATGCTAATAATAATATAATTATTAATAATCTTGAAATGCATTTGGACGGGATAAATGATTCATATAAAAATGAATAAAAAGGCAAAATAATTTTTAAAATTGTCAAGTTTATTTTGCTTTGTGTTAGTGTTCTCCATTATATTATTAAAAAGCGTTTAATTTTTTTTGCTTGTAACTCACTCTAAGTATTCCCCAAGTAGAAACTCAAGGAGATGAATATTAAAAATACACAAATAATTCACACTTTGAAAATTAAGACTGTTTAGCAAGCAGAGTGAGTAGGCCCATTTTTTTGCCATAGTTCATAGTTTACCCTTCACCTCTTAAAATAGCAGTCATGTCCATTACATTTGAATGCAAAATTGTGGCAAGTTCAAAAGGGCAAATAGGACAGAAGCTGCTACATTTTTCAGCATTCTACTGACAGCCATAATATTAGGAAGAAGTCAGCATGGGAACAGCTGCTAATGTTATAGCTTATGATTTATGAAAATAAGCTTGGTAATTGCTATAATTGATTCCTTGATGCTCTCTGAACTTGGTTTTTGCTTGCAGACATTTCAAGGATTCCACAGTTCAATATTCTCTTCTATTGGAATTGCTATAGTAGTTGGCATGCAGTTGGACTTGACAATCTCCAAGGTCCCTTCTGTTTTATGATTCTGTGAAATGGGCTTGATGGGTGACTATCATCTCAACTCTATTATGATTTTTGAAGGAGTATTTTGAGCTATGGTACAAAATAGTCCTATTTAAAACCATATATTAAATTGTCACTCAGTGATGGCAATATTAAGCTCAATAGATAGTCCATTACAACATAGTTTCCTATATTTGCAGTAACAGAACAAGTCTAGACTTGTCTTTCTTTTTATGCTTCTCTTGTCATGATAGATAACCATAATTTTACAAAAATCATACTTTTAAAAGTAGTTTGAGTTGGAATGAAGTCTTAAAATTACTGTGTTATTTAGTGAAGGAAAAATAGAGTTTTTTTAAAGATAACTTCATGTTTTAAATCCCACGGTTAAATAAAAAAAATCATTAGTCATGACTTTATGTATAAAGTTTACTATAATTGCTCTATTGTGTGTACAAAAATGTTTGTTAAAAAGTACATAAGTTGAATCTCCTTTCTCCAACTTCTTAGATTCCATGAACTGAAAAACTAAATTAAACTAAATAATCTGTATCATGAAAAAAGCAATAGTGTTGGATGTAGACAGGGAAACAAACTGAGATAGGTGAAATCATACAATGCTTTTTAGGCATGAAAACCTACTAAATGAGACATGCTTCTCTGAGGATGGATCTCTACTAACTGATGCAGAAAACAATTCTGATAACTATTTCATGGAGAAAAGTGAAATAATGTAGCAAATACAATATAGTGCCTTTTCCTGGCTCAGGTATCAGTTCATCCTTGTTGTCATCTTGGAATAAATTGGCACTGCAGGATTGCCAATTTGAATGGAGTCAATATCTACCACACAAAGTGAACTGTTATATCTCAGTAAACGGCATTCCTCTCTTAAGACTGCATTGGAGTGGGGGAAGCATAGCATGAGCTCAACCCTTCCAAATCCTCAGTCTTTCTGTGAAGAACTGAGGATATTAAATACACAGGGCTACAACTTCTGGTTATCTTACCTCAATAACAAAATCCAATTACTTTAAAACCCACTGCTTCATTGAAGGAAGCAATATTATATAGATTAATTTCACACCCCAAGAACCATTGAGAGGGAAAATGAATGAGTTGAAGATGTCAGCCACCTAACTGTTAGATGACAAATAATTGATTATTTGTTTCTTTCTCAGTAGAATAGATTTTTCTGGATTCGGTATCATAAAAGAAAATGAAAATAACCGTAGCCCAGTTTATGTCAATTGATTCTTAAGGATTGTCATTAGTTAGCCCCAAATTAAAGAATCAATTATAATTCCAGCATGGAGGTAAAATAATTATGGTTAAGTGTCTAATCCCATTAAGGATGCTGAGGCATCATTAATAATAAGGAAGGAGGTTTTTTTCTAGGTCACTCAGTTTTGAAGGTTTTCAATTGATTTCCAGCTGCCATGAAATCCTGGGAAAAGATGTGTTTGTTTTAAAGAGATGCAAAGAGTGGCACTATATATTCATGTCCTCTGAAGCACTTCATGTCCTTGAACTTGAGATACTGCCCAGCCTATGAGCTAATAAATGATTTCATTACATTTCACATATGTAGCTTTCTAATGATTTTCTTAGAATTAGACTGTAATTTCCTGATCTAGACAGGTCAGGTTTATGGGGTAGGGAGGGAGGTAATAAAAGGCCCAGATGTGGGTTCTGACTGCCTTGTCCCAAGTATGTGCATAAATATTATACCCATGTTCAAAGGAATAGGATGGCAATGGCCACAGTGACTTTTGAGACCCTTGGTCCAAGTCCCATGGCCTTCAATATGTTACATCTATCTGACTAGTGGTTGTGGTGGAAGGAGGACACTTAGAAGTCAGCTGACACCAACATTGATGGACCTTGCAATGCATCAAATTGCACACAGCAAAATATCTGAATCATAAGACTACTTAAATGGGAAAATTTAAGCAATAAGAGAACAACTTTTAACTGCCTGAGATATCATCTGGACGTTAAATAAATACAATGTCATGAGGATATGGCAGAAGAAAAAGTGACCAGGGAATATTCATGCCATGGTTAGCTGCAAATGGAAAAAGGCTTGTAGTTAGCCAGTTATTTTTACCATATTTCTCTTGTAGTGCTTGTTCAATCTTGTTGTATCTTTTATTCCTGTTATAAATTTCTATAACTTGATTTCTACCTTGCAAACCTCTCTCAGGACAGAGTATCTTCAATCCTTCATTATGTGTTTAAAGCATAAAGGGAAAGAAATTTTAGGAAACTGGCTGCTGTATGAGTAGATTTTAAACGTAATGAATTGTTATTGCTAAATTTGAGATACAGGAATGTTGAGTGGATCACATTTAAACGTCCAAGAAACCTCAGGGTTCTTTGGAATGTAGCATTAAAAATGTATTTCTCTCTATAGATGTATATATTTATTACAGCATTACAATTTCTCTTCATTAAATTATAATAAGGGCATCAATCTATGTGAAATTAAATGAAGCCAGAGCTGACAAAATATTTTTGCATATATCAACTGGCAGATTTAAATGGTTTCATAAGCCACCATATTATAAAAATGATATTATGTTATATTTTGTTCTAAATTATGTATCACTCATACTCAATAGGGCATCTATATTTTTTCCTTCCAAAAAACCAAGGAAAAAACCCAGTGATTTTTCACCTCCATTTGAAGGCAAGCAAGGTTTGTATTTGTTTTCAGAACTATTCTTGTGAATACAATCTATTCACATCGATGGCATTTATGATTTATTCATTTACCTTTATGTAAGCATTCAGTTGAAGAAATATTGTTGACAAAAGTGCCTATGTGCATTACATCAAAAATATCAGTAACAAGAGAATATTTACACTGGAGATAAATATTTACACAACCATTAAAAATGGACCACTATTCACAGCTCATTGTTTTTCACATATCTTTATGGAATAGCTACAAATTCTCACAGAAAACCTATGGGTGCAATTCAGGCTATTACCTGGTTATTACCTTTAAAGCCCTACATGCTATTGGACCAGTTTATCTTCAGGACCCACCATTCACTGAGAACATTTTTCTAACACACCAGATGGGGCCAGGCATGCTCTAGGTGTCTTTCCTTAAACATTGTCATTTTGTGGTTCCTCAGAAGCATAACTTTTCTCTTGAAACTCCTGTCCTATGGAACACCCTCCCACTGAGATCGAAGAGGCCCTAGCCTTCTATCAGTCCTGAAAGCACATAAAACCTAGTTCTTTATTTATTAATCAGAGTTGTACAGTTGCCCCTCTCACCAAAAGCTACTCTGGGCAATGCACAACAATTGGGCAGTGTGGGATGAAAATAAGGATGTACTAGACAAGTGGGACCAGTTTTTTTACTTCTGGTTTTTATTTTAATTTTTATTTTCACATTTCTTTTTTTATTATTTTTTTACTAATTTTATATATAAACAATCCATCCTTTATCAAACAGTGTATCATCTGTGTATAGATATTATATATATTAGTAATACTCATAGTACTGATATTTCACATTTTAATTACTTTTTGTATATCTTATCATTTTAAGCTTAATAATAATTGAGTATATAATATTTTAATTCATAGTTATAATATTTCTAATATTTTTTCTCATATCTATTCTCCAACCAACAATAAAATTTCCCCCATATCTTATAGTATTCAGTTTCCTTGTTCTCTTTAATTTCTGCACATTCTAGTATCTTTCTTATCACATTATCTTTCATAGATATATCTTCATTCTCCCAATTCTGTGCAAATACAATCCTAGCTGCAATTAATACACAAATAATCAAATATACATTCTCCTTACTGATGGTCTCAGGTAAAATTCTCAATAAAAATATCTCAGGTCTTAAATCAATATGCTGTAGTGTCATCTTTTCTAACCAGGAGTGGATTTTTATCCAATAACTTTTCGCTTCAATACATGTCCACCACATATGGTAATATGATGCAGGTATTTGATGACATTTCCAGCATTTAGCAGATTTATTTTCACATTTCTGAACTAAGGAGGTATGGCATTACACTTGTAGAAGATTTGTGTATAATTACGTGGGTTTGTGTGTATGTGTTTACTTCTCTTCTGTCATGTTCTCATTATACGCTAGATAATAACATTTCTGAATTGCCCATCTCTCTCTAATCTCAGTTTTGTATTGCTTTAGATTGTTTTATACTGTAAGGCTCCCTCTCCCGAATTGCTTTTAAGTTGGCCAGTCAGATAAATGTCATTTATGCATGCATGCATGCATGCATGCATACATACATACATATATACATACATACATACATACGTAAGTTCCCTGAGGATGGTCTCCAGCATGAGTGCTAATAAAGCTCAGAAGACTAAACCTCTGATATTGGTAACCAACCCAGATTGGATCCTGCAACATTTTTCTAGTGTAGAGAGTTTTGTTCCCTTGCCATTAGGAGCTTGTTAGATAATTTGTTAGGTTCTGAGAGTGTAATTTGTATTTTTGGTTGTGACTGTAATCATTCATAAGATGACTTGTGATGGGAACATAAGGGGGGGGGGAGAACAAAGTTTCATGCCAACCCAGGCTACCTAACCTTTTCTGGTACACTATGCAAATTGCTATGTTGGTAGGACATTGATGTAGCAGTTTAGAGAGGGGGGAAGCCTCATAATCACCTCTTACTAATTTCCTGCTTGAAATGCAGTATGAAAAATTTATCACATTAAGGCAGGAATTTTCCTTTCTCTGATGATGTCTCTAGAGCCAGGTTAAAATGGAATGCAATCATTAAAAGGTTATCTAGTGTAACAGCCTATTTAGTAAAAGACAGAGGCAGAAGGCTATATTCCTCTGTGAGTTGTTTTATGAAGTATCTCATGGTAGACAATCAGTGAACTAAATCCATTGACAAGAAGAGATTTACAAGGACTTGTCTGGAGAGGCAAGACTTGAGGCAGTTGTGGGAATGGGATTAACAGAAATATCCATAAAAGAGTGTGCAGATTCTGAATGCTGCAATGGTGAATTTTCAAGAGGAAGCCATATGTAAGTATGCTAATGGAAACAGAAGCCAACGGAAACAAAAACAGATAGATAGAAGATAGATAGGGAGATAAATAGATTACAAAATTAATGCAATGCCCTTAAATTGCCCTTTTCCTAAGTATTAGGTATTTTCCCTGAGTTTTTATTCCCAAGCATTCAAGGGAATCTGTTTCAGAATAACACTATTGTAGGCTAAAAGTATTTCTGGATAAGACACATAGAATCCTTAGGTTTTAATTTTGTAGCAATCTGGATTTCCCCCCCCACCATGGTGTACCAATTAAAGTATTTAAACACTACAGGCTATTTAATATTTAACACCTGAATATAACTTAATTAAGGCATAAGGCTCACCAGGTAATCTGTTTTTGAATGGTTCTTGTGTGCCCTTGGGGATTACAGAAGAAAAAGTCCAGAGTCTAATTAGATTTGTTAACCATTTCCAAAGTGAAATAATCAACCATTTCCAAAGTGAAATAATTACAGAGTGGAAGACATGTGTTGCCCCAAAATTGCCTTCCTATCAAATAAAATGAACACACAACTATCATTGCCATGTATGAATCAGACATTATTGTAGTAAGGAAGACCACAATAATGGTACTAAAATCACGTCATCACAGAACACCCTAAAGGTTGATGTATTGAGTTTCTGGGCTCTGAAGGAAAGGGTGCATAATTTCAAAATTTGAAAGTTATACCAGGTTTTGTGAATCATGGCTAGGAAGATACATACTCCTTATATATTTCCTACACAGTCGGTGAAAAAAAAATAATAAATATAGGCCAGAGAATGGTGGTCTACAAAGTCAAAAGATTGGTAGGATCAAGAAGGTTGAACATTGTTTAATACATAAGGTTGAATATTGTTTTAATACATAAGGTTTGTTACATTGGCCACCAAATGAGAAGAGAGGCCTCATTGGAAAAGACCCTGATGTTGGGAAAGGTTGAAGGCAAAAGAAGAAAGGGAAGGCAGAGGATGAGATGGTTAGATATTGTCAGTAATGCAATGGACTGGGGTTTGGGTGACGTCTGTGAGACAGTGGAGGATGGGGTCCTGGTGTGCTGTGGTCTACTGGTTTTGGAGAGTTGGGCACAACTTAGGAACTGAACAACAAACAGCACAGAAAAATCACTAGGTACAAAATTAGGAATATTTGAAGATCTTTGTCTAGCATTGAAAGAATCACATGATAAGTGTTGTACCTTTTTCTAATGGTTACTCCAAAAGTAGGACATTGGCTCTAGCAAGGAAAAAAAAAAGATAGTATACCTTCAATTGAGTTTCATTCCTAATGATTTATCTAAATCCAGCCACTATATCAATGTGGTTTGCTGTTTTGGTCATTGTGATTTTTTTGTTACCTTTCTATATTACCTTTCTCACTAAGTGCTTGTCTTGCTTCAGAGGGTGGGGCATCCACTGATGTTTCTTTGCTGAATATTATTTATTTATTTATTTATTTATTTATTTATTTATTTATTTATTTATTTATTTATTTATTACACTTTTATGTCACCCAACTCCCGAAGGACTCTGGGTGGCTTACAACAGAGATAGCAATAGCACTCAAACTGCTTATCAGCTTTACAACACTCCCCAAGCAGTTACAGAGTCAGCATATTGCCCTCAAACAATCTGGGTCCTCATTCTACCGACCTTTAGAAGGATGGAATACTGAGTCAACCTTGAGCCTTGGAAGAAGGAGATTATCTGGACCCCTTTCAGTCTGGCTTCAGGCCTGGGCACAACACTGAAACAGCATTGGTCATGTTGGTCGATGATGTCTGGTGAGCCCGGGATAGAGATCATTCCTCTATCCTGGTGCAACTTGAACTCTCAGCAATGTTCGATACCATCAACCATGGTATCTTTCTGCAGCAACTCAGGGGGTTGGGAGTAGGAGGCACCGTGCTTTGATGGTTCTCTTCCTACCTCTTAGACGATATGCAGCTAGTGCTGGTAGGAGGGCAAAGGTTGAGCCCGAGGCCCCTAGCGTGAGGGGTGCCTCAGGGTTCGGTTCTTTCACCGCTCCTATTCAACTTCTACATGAAACTGCTGAGTGAGATCATTTGAGGGTTCGGGATGCAATATCATCAGTACGCTAATGATACCCAATTGTTCATCTCCACCCCAAGCCAAGCCAACAATGACGCCAAAGTGATGACCTGGTGCCTGAGGACTGTGGGTGTCTGGATGTGGACCAACAAGCTCAAACTCAACCCAGCCAAGACTGAGTGGCTCTGGGTTCCTATTTCTCGGACCATCCAACTTTTTCTATCATTGGAAATAGGGAGGTGTTGACCCCTCTGAGCAGGTTCGCGATTTGGGTGTCCTCCTAGATCTACAGCTACAATTAGAAGATCATTTGACATCTGTGGCCACCTGGTGCACCAATTGTGACCCTTTCTGGACCGAGAAGCATTACTCACAGTCACTCATGCCCTCATCACCTCATGGTTAGTTTACTGCAATGCGCTTTACTTGGGGCTGCCCTTGAAAAGCATTCAGAAGCAGACTTCCGGGGCAGGGCTTCTCTGCCCGAAGATTCGTTTGACCGTGCAGCCGAATTTGGGCTGTATCGACTCCGGAGGAGTCGGTAAAGAAGGAGGGAACTCACG
>JANHGC010001678.1:55910-68700 GCA_027560395.1 Boaedon fuliginosus
CCTGTAACGTATATGCCCCCCCCCCCCTGGATGTGTGATTGTTGTTAGATTTTTTCTTGTGAATTATTGTAATTTTTAAATTGTTGTAAGCCGCCTCAAGTTCCCCGGGGAAGTGAGGTGGGGTATAAATTGAATAAATAAATAAATAAACTCAAATCCCAAAATAAAAGGGCAAAATGGTGGTTGCCCTTATTATTAATAATAATAATAATAATTAATAATTTCCTTCTGATTGGGCCTCCATGGTTGATTCTCCCTGGCTTCTGTTGTCTCTGTCTATTACCTGGAGGGACAGTTCAGCAGTTCCTTCAGCTGCATTTCTTGAAGTCATATTATTTCCCACATTCACTAAGGTGTCATCCTATATTATTGCCTTAATAGAAAAATCATGCACAAACATCAAGTATTTCCATAATGTGTTATTTGAAATTCCAGAAGTATTGAGATGACTTGATGGTTTTATGGTTGACAGATAGAAACCATTGATTAATGTTGGGGATATTATCTGGATTATTTTCGGTATATGTGATATGTTAGAAATAAGATGGTGGGAGGAATATTCATATTTCGGATTTCATATATAAATGCGCTTTATGCATGCCCTAAAAAATTAAACTTAATCAGTATCTCGAAATTTTTCCAGCTGTCTAAGGATCAAAGGAGCAGTTACATTATTCTCTTTTTCTGCTTATGTATTTCTGCAACAAAAAAAAGGTTCTCTGCTTTTCAGATAAATGTTTTCTAGAACTCAAATACAACATAAAAATATGAGCCAGTAAGATCTTCATTTAAAACAAAAGTGTATTAAATTCATTGGCACATTTTTATATGTATTATCTCTGAGACAACATGACATTTGATGTACATCTAATAGCACATTAAATAACATTTGAACTGAAACAGATTCATTAAGCACAAGAATATTTTTCTTCTCAAAAGCTTTGAAATAACTGAATTATGTAAGAGCTTGGAATAAAAATTACTTTTCACTTCATCAAATGAGATTAAAACAGTTAATTAAATTAATTATGTGTCCCTGAATGTTGCTACTAATATTGGACTGGGCTGTTTTCTGCATATAATTCCATCCTCCTTTAAGCCAAATAAGCAGATGGGAAAAGCTATGATCTTTTAAAAAGTACCCTTAGCAATTATATGACATAATGTCTTCATTAATAAGGAAACAGATTCAGTTATTGTACTGAAAATATCATTTCTCCTCTTCTTCCACTTCTAATTATTTATATAACTATGTTTCACTAACATCCTAACTTTCCAACCTGTTGTCAACCAGATTGAGATACGAGGATCTGGCGCAAAATTGGAGATTCTAAAACAGCTATGCTCAGGGCTAATATGTCATTGTCTGGATCTTAGTCAATTTATCTGGATCTTAGTCAAATCATGTCATGGACACGATTACAAACCCTGATTCTGCATAGAGAACATTAGCCATTTCTCCTCCTTCCTAGACAATATAAGAAGGTCAGAGGCGGCAATGTGTCAACTGCCACACACATCCAATGTTCCTTTAATACTTTCACTTTCCAAGTTCCTGTATCGATATCTATAAAAGAGAAGTGGGGTGCGGATGTTTGTTTGTATGTGCTTTATACAAACTTTCAGTCCTGCACCAATCTAGCTCAAATTTGGCAGTTAGATAGGTAAGCATAGTAAGATCAGCACTGTTGGGTCACCAAAGGGTAGGGGGCCTTTTGCCCCCTTTTTTGGGGCGCAAAGAGGACACTCTTAACAAACAAGCAGCAACTTTCTACTGAGCGTTTTGCCTCTCTCTACTGAGAGTGTGCAGTTTTCAAACTGACTGAGGCACCTTATTCAAACTGAGGTGCCATGTTTTATAGATATAAATTCCAGATTTGCCCCAGTGGTGATGGGCCCAAGACACACGGAACAGCCCACCCTGCCAAGTAAGGTCGCCTATGTTGTTATAGGGACCACGGGGGCTTAAGAAGGCCCACAAACTGCTGTGGCCCAGTGCCCCTGTCAAGTTCTGGCTGCCTTTCCTCAGAGCTGGCCTGGCTGGAGCAGAGATGTGGAAGGGGAATCCAGGGGCTTCAGAAGGCCTGCAAATGCTGTGGAACAAATATACTTCTATAAAAAAAAACCCCAGCGAGGCCGGGTCAGCTAGTTGGAAATAAAGTTGATGCATTGCAGTATGGTGGTATATCCATTTATTTAGGTCAGTTAGGACAGAATTTCTCACACGTAGAAAAAGGCGTTAAAGGGCACGAAATTGTGCAGAGGCAGCAGAACACTGATACAAACATTAACCAAATACCTTTAAAAATTAATTACAATTTTAAAAGGGAGATAATAAAAATTATATCACTGAATTATTTATGGCTTCTGAATAAACATACAACATACAGTGGCTTCTTCTTTACAGGCATGCCCAAAGGAGAAGGACAAACACAAGTTTGTCCTTTGGGAAAAAAGTATACTTCTGACAAAGAGGAACAGCATTTCAACAATCCTGTAATCTGCCAAGAAGTCTTCTCACAGACATCTAATCAATCCATCTGTATGGTAGCGTTTTGATTATTCTAAGGTCCAGATCAGATGCACAAGTATTGATAATCAAGATATCTTTAACATCTTTGTATCTCTACAGAGACTTATATCTTTCATATATATCATAGATCCATTCTATTCTATGACTGCCTTGGTTCACCTGCCATCAGTTCTTCTTGCTACCTGAACAGCCCATTTGCATTTCTAAGCACTTTCTGCAGGGGTTGGCTGCAAAAATGTTCGCAACAGGTTCTCTGCCCAGTTGCTGGGTGGGCATGGTCATGGTGGGAGTGGCCTACTCAGCTTCTTGCACCACAGTGTGTGTTTGTGGGGGCTTTTTGCCCTCCCCGGGCTCCGGAGTTTTCCTTGAGCCTCAGGGATGGCGAAAACAGCCTCCCAGACTCCAGAGATTCTCTGGAAGCCTGAAACAGGCCCATTTCCAGACTTCTGGAACTTCTGGAAGGCCCATTTTTCACCATCCCCGAGCCTCCACCTTGGTCCTGGATTTACCTGGGATCCAAAATGGGACACGTGGAGACTCCTGGGAGGGGCGGGGTGGGATGGGAGGCACCAGCGAGGAGTGGGATTTGGGGGTTCTCTGAAATAGGTAGACACTTAGCTAGAGGATCGCCCGAAGCCCACCCCTAACCCTTTGCCTTCAGGCAAGAGTTCCTGCTACCATGGGCTTCCGGAAACAAGGGTCATTTTTGATGTATTGGCGTATGGAAGAAATAGACCATAATCTACCATGGTGTTCCAATGTGGGTTGACAGCTGTGATGGGTATTAGTCTGGGCTATCTGTAATAGAATGGATCCCACTTGATTAAAATCATCCACAAAAGAAACATAAAAGAAGTTGGATCAATCAGCAAGTATTGTGGGCCCAATTGGCAAAAGAAAGCTCAGGACCGTATTGGTTGGAAACATGCAGCAGAGGCATTCATTCTGCAGGGGATAGGCAAAGGCTAAAAGGATAGATATCTTTGTAGATTTAAAGCATTTTTTGACAGTGACAAAAAAAAACACCATTTGAAAATAGACTGCTAGGGCTTTTTTTTTAAATCTTCTCTGTCAAAATAGATATATCTTATTTCACATGTGCATATTTCTTAATGTGGTTGTGAACTCACAAGTAGGACAGTGGAACAATATAGGTGATAATTTCTTACACTCTGCCAATCTAATTTTTATATAAACCTGGATGATGTTAGTCAGATTTTTATATATGATATGTAGGGCTTATTTTCCATGGGGAATATTGGCCAGCATTTCATTCTGGTGGCACAGTTCCATCTGGTTTGGGCATTGCAGACAAAATCCTTTCCAGCTGATATTTGAGTCAATGTAATTTGTGGTTCATCCAGCCAAAAGTGGCTCACCAGCAATTTAGTGTGCCTTTCTTGGTGTTTGACACCCATATTTTTGTAGTCTCAGGCATGAAATTTAAAAACACTCTGAGTTGATTAGCCTGGAGATGGTCCCAGAAATATTCCAAGATATATTTAGCAATAAATTTCTCTCTTCTGCAGTATTTAATGCTGAAAAAAAAAAAGCCTTTGTGAGGCACATTCTTGGATTTGCTTATGGAAGTACTCAGGTATATAGCTCACAAGGTCTCTTAATAGCCTTGGTGTTGAACTTTTAATAGAGATCTTGCTCAGCATTATGGAACCATATAATCAGTCCAAAACAACCTGCTTTACCTTGGGATTCGATCATATCATTTGTACATTTTAAGAAATGATATTATGTTTTTGATGTTCGTCAGCAGAGACTCCAAAGGGGCCAGCCTTCCCAAGGAGGAAAAATAATTAATTCAAGACATGAATATGATTTTAATCATTGATAACTAGTCCTAGTTTATTTTTCCCTTAATTGTTTTTTTCATGTCCGAATGATCGGTCAGGTCTTTCTGGGGAAGGAGAAAATTAGTAATGTAGAAAGCTAGCACCCACCCATCTCCTAGAAGAATGAAATATTTTGAGAAATATTAAAAAGGCAGAATATTATATTTCTCTGGCTGAGTAATGGAAAAACATGCTCTTGGAAAGCAGCCCACACATTTCTTAATAGCTCTCAGCAGATGTCAGCACTTAAGAGATAAAGAGATAGCTAGCTCTATTCATAAGCAAATACCCTCACCCAAGGTCCAAAAGAGGTAGGATTATCTCTCAGGCCAAATAGGAATTGGCCAAAGTCCCTTCATTGCATCATCTTAGTTGCACCACCCCCAGTAGTTCAAACTTCAACCAAACATAGCTCAGACAAACTCCTAGGATTGGTACATGGCCCCATGGGAGTCTGACAACTGCCAATAGAATACATATTCTTGCACAGGAACAGGAAGTTCAAGTGAAAAACCCAAGAGAAGGTATAAATACCCCCCACTCTCAACACCATGTAGTGAGCTGCTTCTGCACATGCTTCTGCTTCATCATTAAACCATCTTTCCAATCAGCCTCCATTTTTCCAGTGTCTTTTTCCTGGCTTAGAACTGAACCAGATAGATATTTCTTCCAACAGTAAATCAGTGATCACATAGTAAGTTTTCCTTCCTCCTCTCTCCTGAATACAGAAAATGGCAATTTTGACTCTTGCACCTATTTGGATAGAAAACACCCATAGAATTGCTGAGCTGCCAAATGAAATTGGGTTGAGTTGGGTTGAGTTACCAAATGAAATTGGGAAAGTTGGGTTGAGTTGCCAAATTTCATTTGACAACTCATCCCAACTCAACCCAACAGAAATTTTCATCCAAATGATGTCCCGAAGGTGCTGTTTCAGGAGGCAACTGGACCTTTTTGTTTTTTCTTTTGAAGACCTTTTTCTTCTTATCCAAGAAGCTTCTTCAGTTCTGATGGAATAGTGGGGAATGGAAGGATTATATTCCTTGCAGACAACTGGTCATTTTCATCCTTTTAGAGGGTCATTGAAGCACTTGGAAGTTCATCTGTGTCCTCAGGGACACCTGAATGACTCCTGGTTCCTGTAGTCTGCAACTTTCCCCCCTCTGGAAATCCATTCCTACTCCCACACCATTCAAAGTTTGTATAGCTAAAACTCTGTAGAGATTCTCAGTCATCCAGGTCATGGTTGTCCCAAAGGTGCTTTTTCAGGAAGCAACTGGACTTTGTTTTTTCTTTTGAACATGTTTCATTTCTCATCTATTCTTCAGCTCTGATTGGATGGTGAGGAATGGAAGGATTTATATTCTTTGCAGACAGCTGGTCATTTGCATCCTTTTAGATGGTTGTTGAAACACTTGGAGGTTTATCTGTTTTGTCCAAATGAATCTTCAACCAATCACATACACAAAAGGGTAGAGAGTCAATAGGCCATACCTGAGTTCTTTAAATTTACCTTGCAATACTATTTCTGATTGGTCAGCTTTCTACTGTGAGGGCTTGGCCTTGTACAACAGGACTATTTGGAATACTGGAAAGCAGAGAGCCAGTTATAAAGGTCAGATAATTCCCCCTTGTGGCACAGTGGTTAGAGTGCAGTACTGCAGGCTACTTCTGCTGCCTGTGGCTGCCTGTAATTTGGCAGTTCAAATCCCACCAGACTCAAGATTGACTCAGCCTTCCATCCTTCCAAGTTGGGTAAAATGGGGAGCCAAATTGTTGGAGACACTATGTTGACTATAAACCACTTAGAGAGGGCTGTAAAGCACTGTAAAGTGGTATATAAGTCTAAATGCTATTGCTATTCTTATTAAGTCTAAGATAGTGTTGGTGCTCTCAGTGAATTTATTGCTGTAATATTTTTCCTTGTTCAATATTTTTCACAACCATAATCTAGGAAGAGGAACAACAACATCTTCTCTAGTAGGAAGGTTCATTGAAATCTCAACTAGGTAGTAGCTTATTTTGTTCTATAGAAAACTAGATATTAGAAGGATTCTATCTAATCCCCAACATGCTATGTTTTTAATGACTATATATTGTTTCTCCATGGCATGTTAGTTGTTTTCCTCCCTGATGTTCTGGTTCTATGCTTAGAAGCATTGCATGTAAGGAGATTGCTATAAATCTTGAAGGACTTTAGCAGGTCCAGTCATCAGTTTCATTTAAATGTACAATTTCAACTAGTTTTCAAAATGGATTACATTATAGGCTGCAATCCTATGCACGCTGAATGGATTTAAAAGTAGCTAAGAATGGTATTATAATATAAGATTAAGAATGGCATTGTAATATACAATATATCCTTATTGATTATTCTGAGAGTCAAGAAGAAACACTATTGTACTCTTGATGCTCAACTACAAAAAATATAGGAGGGAAAAAGTGACATTTCATTTTCTTCTTCTTGGATGCTTAAAATGTTGCCCTGCATTTATTTAGAAATGTGACAACTTCCTTTAATGCTTGGCTTTTGGAGACTGACTTCTATTAGTTTTGTTTTGGAGAAGTGAGAGATGAAAGATGTCAAGGAAGTGATGAGGGGAGGAAGAAAGGATTAACATGGTTTTCATAAACAATAAAAACGTGAATCTTGATGGCATAACATGCCAGCTAATCCAAGCAAATTGTAAGCAGCATGGAGAGATAATTTGAAATGTAAATGTGACATTCTACTCCATAGAAAATTAACAAGACATGACTGCAGGCTCTCCTTGTCGCTGCTGTCACATTCAAAAAAATCACTTGTGTTATTCCCTCATCTAAGTCTATGACAGGAGACAATCAAAAGGAGCTTCTTCCTATAAACAGAAAATCAACCTTTATCTCACATGGATCAAAGACATATACACTGAATTATCTTTTATTCATGCACCACCAAATCAAGTTTGTCAGCCTATACATGGCAGTAGATTACAGAGTGATGCAATAGCAATATGGTTGGCTTCCCTATAACTGAATGATCCATGCTATCTTTCCCACACTCTTTATCATACCTTAAGAAAATAAGATCCAATTCAAATGGAAAATGCAATGCTTTCATTTTATTAAACAAATTCACATTATAGAAAATTATTTATCTTTTTCTTTTATCAGCTTTGATTGGAAGAGGCATTTTCTATTGAACCAAAGGTGCTTCTTCAAGAGGCAACTGGACTTTCTGGATTTCTTTGAAGACCTCTCACTTCTCATTCAAGAAGCTTCTTCAGTTCTGAATGGATGGTGGGGAATGGAAGGATTTACACTCCTTGCAGACCACTGGTATTTGCATTTGCATAACAACTCTTTTAGCGAGTTGCTAAGGCCACCTGAAAGTATATTGGTGGCATCAAGGTTACCTGAGTAGTGCAAATGGGTGTGTAGCCTTCTTGGAACTGTTGAAAGGACTGGGTTGTAGACTGGAGATAGATGATGTTGTATCTTTTCCCCTCTGTTGAGAGAGGGCTTTTCAATTCTGACATAGATATCCTCACTGACCACTCTTTCAATCAGCAAACCTCTCTGTCCAAAAATTGACTTTTCTGTCTCCAAAAGAGTGGCCTTTGACTTTTAAATGCAGATTGACTGCTGAATCTAGTCCCGATGGGTTTTGTTCTCCTGTGAAAAAGAATCTTTGAGACAACTATGACCTGGATGACTGAGAATCTCAATAGACATTCTCTATTGGACTTCATGCTGTGCTCATAAAGCACCTACAAGTGTTTCATTTTATTTAATCTTTCCCTTTTTGTTTCCAAACCCAGGCCTTGATCTTATACCTCAATCATGTAATTTATTCAAATTAAGCAATTATGTGAACCCTGCTGCAGTAAAAAGATTGCTTATTTTTTTTTCTTTACAAAAAAGGCTGGTATGCTTTAAGGTGCATATATTGCAAAGGTAAAAACAACAATAAGATTTCTTTCTAGGCCAGGAAATGCAAAAATCTTCATGTGGCACACTCATGATATGGAAGAAACGCCTTCACAGTGATAAAGATTATGCAAGCATATGAGCTAGAGCCCTTTCTTCGTTTCCTGTCAAATTTGCTTTCATGATTGCTACCCGCTAACCCTTCAAAATCTTACTAATATAAATCAGTGTGTGCGTGAATGGAGGGGGATTGAAACAGTTAAAACATAAAAAAAATCATTTTGATTCACTCTTCACTCCAATTAGTAACAGTGATAGAAAACAGCTCGATTAATTGCTCTCAGCCAATTCCATAATGATAGAAAGCTGAAAGATGATGTTATTATCAAAAAAGAATGTGTGTTTCTGCTGATGCTCCTTGTCTTTTTCTTTTTAGGATGTTTCATTTGATGACATGGTAAAGGATAAGGTTTTGTGCTCATAAGGAAAACATATTTCAGAAAAAATTCTAAGAATCATTTAAGGATTACTTGCTTGAGTACCATTTTGGATTCATAGCTTATATTTGCTCTGTTCCAAAAGGAGAAAACAAGATTGGATGAGACCAGGTGTTAACCTGAACTCTGAGTTTCACCTGAGTTCAAGTTTCACCTGAGACTAGTTAATACTTGTAATCGAGAAAGGGATCTTGGACTCCTAGTGGACAATCACTTAAATATTAGCCAACAGTGTGTGGCAGCAGCCAAAAAAGCTAATGCAATCCTAGATTGCACTAATAAGGGATAGAATCAAGATCATGTTAAAGTCTAGTATCACTTTACAAAGCCTTAGTAAGACCACACTTGGAATACTGCATCCAGTTCTGGTCACCACAATATAAAATATGTTGAGACTCTGGAAAGAGTGCAGAGTAAGAGCAACAAGAATGATTAGGGGACTAGAGGCTAAAACATGAAGAACTGTTACAGGAATTGGGTATCTCTAGTCTAATGAAAAGAAGGGCTAGGGGTTACATGATAGCAGTGTTCCAGTATTTGAGGGGCTGTTACAAAGATGAGGCAGTCAAACTATTTTTCAAAGCACCAAAGACAAGACAATGGATGGAAACTAATTAAGGTCAGAAGCAACCTAGAATTAAGGATAGCATTCTTAATGGTTAGAGCAATCAACCCATGGAATAGGGAGCCTTCAGAAGTTGTGGGTGCTCCATCCTTGGAGGCTTTCAAAAAGAGACTGGACACCACTTGTCTGAAATAACATAGAGTCCCCAGCTTGAGCAGGGAGTTGGACTAGAAGACCTCCAAGGTCCCTTCCAACTCTATTATTCTATGTTTTTTTCAGTACTAATGCTTGTATATCATTTGATGAGCTGATATAAGATTATTACCAAAGGTCTTGTCCACTCTGCCACTGTTTCTACTCCTCTGTTCCTTTAAAACAGTTTGAAGCTAATCATCTTCACTTCTGCTGATCCTGAAATGCTGAGAACAGCCAGAGAATGCTGTGAGCAATTTGTACTCCATTCAGTCAACCAAGTGGAGAGTGTAAAGAATATAATTTGTCTCTGAAATTTTTGCTCTTCAGAGAAAAGTAATAAAGTTGCATCATTCCCTCATCTTTTTAGTTTATGCCATGTGATTTTTTCTGGTTGTTTGACAAAACAAACACCCCAACACCTAACTGGGAATGGTTGCTATAATGGGAAACTTTAAAAGGTTTACAGGTGGCAATATTACTCATTAATAGCAAAAAATATTTGGAAGTAGAGCTTTTAATTTTCACATCTTCTGGAAAATAGAGCCCAAATAGAAAATATATCTCAGAAGTGGATTGGAAGAAGGACCATGGATCTTTCACCCCTACACCATCTCTTTGTTATTAATTAAAGCAACCCTCCAAACAAATAAGTATTTCCGTCCCCCAGACTTTGACATTAGCCTGCAGAAAAGCTACTTTAAGTGGTTTTAATAACTAGACTCTTGAAGCAATGGCATCATTCTTCAGCATTCCCCACAAGTTAAAAAAATTACCTATTTTAATAAATAGCAGAGAGGGGCTATAGTTGTGTAAAGAGTAAAACATTTCTTCTGAATCATTTTTAAAGCATGTGTAACCTCAGTAAAATTACTCAATGATGCGTCATACCAGCAATTTTCTTTTCAAAATCTAACTAAAAAAGATTTAAGTCAGAGGAATACTTCTAATTTTAATGTTCTTTATGTAATTGCATCCTATAGGTGAGAAAATGTTTCAGGCATTGGTGTTTTGACTGATGACATTGCCCCAAACCTAAAATACTTAATTGAACAAAGAGAAAATCATATGGAATAAAGAGCATTTTCACAGATGCTGTTGGAGCATGAAAATTAAGTAAACAGAATCTGGAAGGGATTTAAAATTTGATAGGTATTTCATCTTTGGTGCATTCCCTGTAGTTGGTTTGCTACTCTGTTTACTCATCACACTTCCAGAGAGTAGGGTTTTTTCTCCTCTCCCAATAAACAAAGGCCAGCTCAGTTTGACTGGGGGAGAAAGAGTAGCCCTCGAAGGAGGGAGAGATATAATCTAAACCAATCGAGTTCCCCTTGTGGGTGAAGAGAGGCGGGGTATAAATCTAATAAATGAATAAATGAAATGAAGAATAACATTGCTGCATAGTTAATGAGAAAAGAAATTTAATACATATTGAAGTGTAGTACCACACAGAGGATGTATTTTCATTATGACAACAAAGGAAGAATGATTTACTCCCAGAATAGCTATTACAACTATTCTGTCTATGCTTCTTCCGTGGAAACGGTATTCCAGCTGAGGTCTGGCTAATCAAATATTAGTTAATCCCATTTGTAAAATTGCTTCATGGTGTGACTAATGAGTAGCGGGCCTCTGTTGGCTACAAAAACTAATGTGTGAATAGGTTAGTGTCTGGGTGACCTATTTTAAATTACAAAATACACAAAGCACATCATTTTGAAGGATAAAGGAAGTCCCTTTCAATAAAGTTAGAACATCTGGCTCTTGTTCATAGCCCTGACTTTTCAAAGTTGTGTTCTGGATTGAATGCCTTTTGTTAAAAAAATCATCATTTCATGCAAACTATCTGTAGAGAATAAAAAATTCACAGAGGGTCAGAACAGTGTGTGTGTGTGTATGTGTGTGGGGGGGGGGGCATGATGTCTCAGCAGTTAAAGACAATGAGCTTATCAGCTGGAGAGCTAACAACCCGGGTTTTAGACCTGAGTTTCATTCAAAGGAATGAATGCCTGTTACTTACCTCAGCTCATATCCACCTGCCAGTTTGAAAGCATGCAAATGCAAGTAGATTAATAGGTGCCACTTTAGTGTGAAGTGTTCCATGCACCTTTGACATCTAGTCATCTGGCTACATGACCATGGAAATTGTTTTTGAACATCATGGTCTCTCAGTCAAGAAATGAAGATGAGCACCAAGCTCTAGAATCAGACATGACTGGCCAGTTAAACCTTTACCTTTACCAGAATGGTACCTGAAGCTGCTACCTAGTTCCACATATTTGTCAGATTTCTGAATAGACCCTAGTTTATAAAACATGTACAAATCTTATACAGAATGTACAAAATGTAAATGTCTCTTCATAGATGGCCAGCCATACTCTCACTTTTCTACAATTTCTGGATTGATCTGATTTTTTTAAAGAGTTGTAGATAATCAAATAATACCCATTATTGAATGAAACATTTATTATTGAATTACTGCAGCACTTTTTGTTATGATAAAATCTTCAGACAATTTTAAAGAAGTTGAAATTAACATGCAAGAAAAATAGTAAGTGGATCTGGCTGTGACAATTAAATTATAATCTTTTAACAAGAAATTCATTGTTACCTATGGATTAGGATTATGGCTATTATAGCCTTAAAAATAATTACAATTTTGATATTCCTTTATGTTGAATTTTATAAATAAAAATGTCAAACTTTTAACATGACCTGCAAAACAGCACAATTAAAAGCTTTGCAGAAATATGGTACAGAACTATGTTGAATCTTGTTTGTATTACTTGAACAGGAAAAGCTGCAGCTAATGGTGAAGATAGAAGCTCATTAATTTTGTTTAGCGTAGTTTGACATTCATTATTTATTCAACATTTAAAGATGTGACATGCATTAAATTTTATGATTCTATTTTCCTTCTAAAATAATTGTGTCTCAAACTTATTGCCGTGTTGTGTTTCATAGAATTCCCAACTTGATGTTCCATCTAAGAATACCGAAGATCAGTTTTCATCAATCTTTATAGGGCTTTAACACTGATATGATTATTTTAAAATTGTCTCATTATCACTAGCACTGCTGTCCATGGTTTGAAGACTAAGAGGGACATAATCAAATTACGTCAATGGTAGTAATTTAATACATAAGAGTGCTGAAGTCTATGTGAAATTTAATCATGAATATTAGAAAAGCAAAGCAACTTTATTTAAAAGAAATATGCTGATAAAAGTAGCCAATATATTAAAAT
>JANHGC010001678.1:79955-90210 GCA_027560395.1 Boaedon fuliginosus
CCCTCCGGCCCCAACCAGGTCTCCGTGATGCACGCCAGGTCGGCCCCCTCCTCCAGGATCAATTCCTGAATCAGGGGGGCTTTCCTCACCACCGACCTGGCATTGAAAGCCAACAGCCGGAGCCCAGGGCCCACCCTTCCTCGGCCAGCGGATCCCCGAGTTGAGCTCGGAGGGTCGGAACGCGATACCGTCACTAGTTGGCGAGTATGCGTTCCCCTATGATGGGTAACCCTCCGGCTCCCGCCATACCTGCCCCTCCCCATCACCACTGAGATCGTCCGTCCCCTCAGCTCACCCGCGGTCCCAGTCCATCCCATTTTTCCCTCCACCATCACACTAGCGATGGGAGGAATATAACTATGAGCTTAGCTTGATTTCTGAAGATTACATAGATATAGCCATGCAATTTTCTTGACAGAAGTACTTTGCCATGACCTCCAGTATTTATTTTCCTGTAGTCTACAGAACTGGATTTTCCCAGTGGTTACATCCAAGGGCTAAGTCCTGCTCTGCTTAACTTTCAAATTCAGGCCAATGCTGCCATTTTCTGAACTGATACTTATTAGGCTATGCAAGGTTTTGAAAGACTGCTTTGCTTCAGGGTTGCTTTGAGAGAAGCACCTCTTCAAAGCTAATTCCAAACCTTTGCAATCTTGTCCTGTTAAGCAGCCACATAAAGTGCTGTGCTTTTATACTTCATAGTGCTCTGGCACCTCTCTCTGGCATGTTGAATGATGTCAGGAAACATCTGTGCATATTGGATGTGACATAGAAGGCAGAGTGATGTGAAATGCCTCAGTGATACAAAAGATTGTCACCTTTGTGCCTCAATGAAGTGAACAACAAGACAGCAAGAAGCACCTTATTAAGGCAGATAGTAGCTGCCACACATGAACTTAATATTTATCCATTTATCTAATATTGAAAGACATTTTTTTTATTTAAAATGCATTAAATGTGCTAAAGCTTCAGATTCTACATTCAATTTGGATGAAAGACAGAAAAAGTGTTTGTATGTTTGTGTATGTGTGTGTATATATATAGGGGGGAGAGGGAGGGAGAGAGAGATAGATCAATAATCAAAGTGTGAAATTATTCAGAGATATGGGTCAACCAATGACTGCAATATGAAATAGTGACTTGTATGTGTAAATAGCCGTCACATATCTGCAGATCACTGGAACTTTAATGTTCCTTCACTAACAGATATATGTTTTTCCAATGAAAATAACAGTATTTCATCCATCCATGAACCACTGAATGCACGATGGCATGATATGTATGTATGAATCAGACATAAACTTCTTGGTCGTATTTTACTGATTTTTTTTATTGCCTTTTAAAAACACCATCAGCAAATTTTCTTAGCTGATTCATATACTATGGGGAAATGGGGAAAGAATGTTGTTTAATGACTTCAGCATCTTCAGTTCCCCTGCCTACCGTAATCTGTAAAGTGAGGATGAAAGCCAGAAGGTCTACTTCAAATTTTATAGATGATGTGACATAAGGAAGTGTGATTTATCTATGCATCTTTGCAAAAGCAAATCAACCTGAATAATATCATCACATCATACTGTCAGAGAGATGAATGAAATCAACTCTCTGCTCAGTGTAGGAATTCAAGGAATTCAGCTCCTTTTCATGACTATAATTACCAAGCCAATGTCTCATATTTTATAACCTTTTCTTATTTGTCTCTATTTTTTTATTCTGCCTGTATTTATAATATATGAACATCATCCTTATTTTATATCTGTCTTTGGAAATGTAATGCAATGTGAACATTTGGTAAAGATTCATTCCATCTGTCTTCTAAGCAATTAATGAAAATGGTGAAGACCATATATAGAGCCCAAAACCTAAGACACTCCACTTGATACTTCAAATGGTCTGATGATAAATTATTGATTAGAATTATTGGAGTATAGTTTGAAATCAAATGGGGTTAGTCCGTGTTAGCTCAGCTTAGGAAACAAACAATGTAAGGATGTTATTTTCCTATTGTAGGGTATGATAACAGAATTTGGAAAGCCTGCCAGAGATTCTCTCTGTCTCCTCGTACAACATGTGGAATTAAGGCAAAGTTATTTTGAGTCACTTTGTTGTGCTTTCTTTTGTCCCAGGACTAAATTGTTATTTATATTCTCTTGTATGGTTGTGTTATTCTTTTGCTAACAGTTGTGTTATTCCAGAATTTTGGAATTAAATGGATAGTTTCCCTCAAAATTTCCAGAATGTCTATCTTCTCTGATAAGTCCTTGCTACTTGTTATGGTCAAGTCAATAATAGATGATTCCTTGGGTCTATTTCCATCTTTTGAAGGAAAAGTCTGTAAGACTGGTAAAGATTTACCTGGAAGGACTATGCTGGGAAAAGTTGTCTCCTAAAAAATGCTTAGGATAATTAAAATTCCCATCACTACTACATGCCCCTTTGAAAAAATTACACCTTGCTTTTGGAAAACTTCACTGAAGTTTTGGTTTAGTGGTTGAATACTCAATTATACACTATAATTAGAAGTTATAGAAGTTCCTTTAGCTCTTCTTCCTTGATTTCCCTTCCCATGAACATTTTTTTAAATTTGCAAACAGAACATTTCCTCCCAGTTGTGTTGCTTCTGTTTCTTTTGAATAAATTGTATCCTTCAATTGCCATATTTCAATGATGAAACTCATTGCACCAGGTCTGAATTATTCCAGTGAAATTGAGTTTGTCATCCTGTAATAAGAGTTCAAAGTTGTTTTATTTATTTAGCATATTCACATTACACTGACATTTGATACAATTTATTCAAAATGGTATAAGTCAATGGTGATAATAAAATAATTTTTGTAGAGTTTGTTTATATTCAAGCTGAACTATACACATGGCCATCTGTCAGTTGGCTCATAGTCAAAGGCATGGGAGTTGGATAACTGGTTTCTGCATTTCTTTCATGTCCATTTGATTTCTATCTCAGTAGTAAATTTTTGACTGTTGGAAGTAGGATGACCTCTTCTGCATTGCCCAAAAAAGAAGAAATGCCAATGCATTTCACACATACACACACACACACACACACAAAAGGAGAGGGAGATGCTATGTGTCATATGTGCATATGATGATTTATAAATGAAAAAGTAGAAATAATTATTGTCATTTAAGTGGAAATGGGCAACCAATTCAAGTCAGATGGGTAGAAACAAGAGGACAAGCCATTATAGAGGATGAAATTCTCAATACTGAATACTGGTGCTGTGTTCTGGTCCTAAAAGCTCCTGCCCAGTCCCTGGACCAGTTGGGTTTCAGGTCCAGTTATGGGACAGATATGGCATTGGTCACTCTTATAGATTATCTCTGAGAGTAATGCATCCTTTCTTGTTATTTTGATCTCTTGGCAGCTTTTGATAATATCAACCATGGTATCCTTTTAGATTGGCTGCAGCAGCTGGGGCTGGGTGGTACAGTCCTCTACTCCTTTCTTTAAGGTCAGTCCCAATCAGTTTTGATAGCAAGCAAGAGGTCAATTACACAGCAACTCCATTGTGACTTGGTGCTCTCTCCATTCCTTTTAAATAACTACATGAAATTGCTGTGTGAGATCATCCAACACCATGGGATGGAGTATCATCAATATGTTGATAAAAGCCAAGTTTGTATCTTCATCCCAAGTGATTCCAAGTACTTGCCTTGTCACAGTGCCTGGAGGTTTCAGGGGTTTGGATGTGGACAATAGGCTTCTGATGAGCCTTGGTAAGACAGAGTGGCTGTAGGCTCAAGAGGCCTTAGGACCTGGGGTTTTATCATCCTTAGTTCTGGATGGGGTTGCACTACCTCAGACAGACTTAGTGCATAGTCTGGGGTACTCCTAATCAAAGAGCAGGTGGCATTTGTGGTTAAGACAGCCTTTGGGTAATTTCATGTTGTGTGCCAGTTGCACCCATTCCTGGATTTTGAGGCCCTGTTCAAAGTCACCAATGTCTCTGATCATCTCTCAGTTAGTGTGGTGCACTAACATGGTGCTACTTTTGAAGAGGATTTGGAAGCTGTAACTGGTACAGAACTCAGACAGACATTTCTGAGGTACTTGGGTGGCATATATGACCTTGATGATGTCACACAAGCTACATTGGTTGGCATTTTGTTTCTGGATCCAATTAAAGGTGATGGTCATTATCTTTAAAGCCCTATATGGCATGGGTCCAGGGTTTCTTAGATATTGCCTTACTCCAATAGGAGTAAGTGGAAAAGCCCTACTTCAGATCCACTGGCTAAAGAATTTTGGCTGGCAGGGACCAGGAGAAGAGCCTTTTCTGCTATGGCCCCCACCCTCTGGAATATTCTCCCATTGGAGGTGAGGTCTACTCCCAAACTCCTGGACTTCCTGAAGAGCCTAAATACCTGTGGCTTGGCTGGAGCCTCAACAGGAATCTGATAGATTGAGGGTGGGTGATGGAGTAAAGAAGATTTTCATCCCAAGCCACACTTCATTGTTAACTTTAACTTTTCTATTCAATTTTTAACTTTTTATTATATTGTAATCATCCAGAATCATTGTGTCAGTGAATGGATGGTGTAGCAATTTAATAAATAAGAATAAATAAAATATATCTCATTACAGCAGATTATCATGGACCCCATATTAATAGAAAAAGATCCCTTTTCTCTTCATTTTTTTGAGGTTTTTAGTTTTCACCTATACTGGATTTACAGTAGATAGGAGCTTTTCAAAGAGAGATCATCTTAAAATAGAGGTGTGTCCTTGGATTGTTCTACAAATAAATGCCTGTCTTTTATAAAGTAAGATACATGTTGATACCTGATTATAGCACCAAAAGACTAGAGTCAGCAGATGATGGTGATGATGAAGACAAATTGAACCTGCATGGCATCTGACTCAGAATAAGTCTGGGCATCTCACAACGATCATAGAAAAGTGCATTAATACTGAAATCTCATGAGATTTTGACATTTTTTCATTAGATCTCACCACACAATGATGAAATATTTTGTAATCTGCTGAATTCATTTCCTCAAAGTGGTCATTTTACCATTTACACATACACATTCACAAACATACCCTTTGTATTCTAACATCCATCCATCCATCCATCCATCCATCCATCCATCCATCCATCCATCCATCATCCTTGTGACCGGGAAAATGAGGCGGGGTATAAATCTAATAAAAATAAATAAATAAATAAATAAATAAATAAATAAATAAATCTATCATTACAGTATTTCTATTCATCTACATATCATCTCTCTCTCCCTCTCCCTTTCCTTCTCTTTCTCTTCCACCTCTGTTTCCACAACATGTGCCTAATTTTGGAGGTCTCTAAGATAACCATGGTCACATTCTTTTACCAACCCCAGGGTTAAAGTTTCAATGTTTTTAATTTGAACAAGTTATCTGATATGAGGCAACAGCAACAGCAATAACACTTAGATTTCGATAGATTTAGATTTAAAGTCCTTTCTAAGCAGTTTATTTCCCCAACAATCTGGCTATTTTCCCCAACAATCTGGCTCTTCATTTTACTGACCTCAGAAAGATGGAAGTCTGAATCAACCTTGAGCCGGTGAGAATGGAACTGTGGCAGTCAGCAGAATTAGCCTTCAATACTGCATTGAAACCACTGCCCCAGCATGGCTTTTTGAACCATACAACTATTATGCAAAGCAGATGATAGGAGATAAGAACGAACCATCTCCTAAAATGTTCTTTTTAAACTATAGCTAGTTTTTGGCATTCATCTGAACCACTGCTTCAAAGCAGGTTTTTTTTTTTTTAAAAATGTAGCCAAGGAAACAGTGCCTTTATTCTGCAAGATTTAAACAAGAAGTGACTTGAAATTTGGCAACCCATCCAGGAGTGCAGCTTGGCCTTTCCTCCAAAAGCCCTCAAAACCAGCTCACTTTCACAGGGGAGGGTGGACAAAGGGGAGAAATAGGCCTGCCCTCCCAAAGCAGGGATATACAGTATCTGGTCAGGCTCTTCCAAACTACTGGTTGGAGGAGTGGGGAGGTGTCTGCCTCCCATTCTGAGGGCTTCCCCAACAGACCATGGTTGGGGAGGAGGATCTCTGCATTCTCGCGCCCCCCCCCCATACACACAGACAGTCATGGTTAAAAGGAGGAAAGGGAGATTAAACATACAGCATGAGTCTGTATACATTATATATATATTCATATTTATAAGAGTCCCTTCTTGAAAGTTTTGACACAGGTGGGGGCAGCAGAGACCCCCACCCATAGCAGGCTGCCCCTTCCCCATGTCCAAGCCCACACAGTCTGGATCCTAGCTCTTTTAATTTGGACCCTGTCATGGAACCACTTAATATCCTTTCTCTATATGGCTATTATTTACCTTTTCCAGTGGCACTCCTTGGTTCTTTAGCTTACAAATCAACTTTTGATTTTGTTAATAGGCAAATCGCCCATTTCATGCATTTTATATTGTCTCAAGCACTTTGGCAGACACTGAATGTTCTCAACTCATGGAGTGCATATAGATGCGGTGAGACCATTGCATATTTGATTGAATGGAAACAGTAGCAAGAAAGCAACAATGGAGGAATACTGAAGAATATTGACATGAACATGAAATAGGAAAGGAGATTTCCCCATCCCCAGGTAGTAAAATATATTGGATTGACATCCTGCAATGAAATATAGGATCCGTTCCATTCCATTCTAACTTATTTAATACATTTCTGTGATACTTCAATCCCAGAGGAAATTCTATATATTAGGATTAAAACACACACATGAGTTTTAGATGTGATAATAATATCTAAAGTCTGTATGGTCTCACTCTCAACAATGCCGAACTTTCACAAATCCTTAAAGATATAACTGTCCTCATAGGCCCTGAACAAAAAGAGTTGCAATGCTTTCCTTGATACTGGATAGACATTAGACTGATACTTTGCCAGTCTTTTGTAGAAGATCTTTATAAACTTTTGTCTTATAATTTGGCTGTTGTTAGACTTGCAAGTTTGCTTCCTTGAGATAGGAAAGAGCTTGAATAATATGTTTGGAGGAAAAAACCAGTTCTTCTTGTACCACTCAAAAAATACAAATGTACTCAGCATGTAGTGTAAATGATTTGAAAAATAAAATTTAAAAAATACAGATTTTTCAAATTTCAGTTATTTTTTATTATTTTACTAGAAATATACTCTGTTTCCTAAAAAAACCTAAAGCAAGTGGAAAAAATAGAGGTGGGGAAACTGCAACCAAAATAATTATACAGAGCTGAAATAATATTTATGAAAACATCAGTTTAAATCACCTTAATCTTTTGAATCAATGGACTTAACAAGAGTCTAATTTCTGGTTTATGACCCCTGAAAACAAAATTAGCAGAAATTGAGAGTCAAAAATACTGCAATGTTTATCTCAAAGAAAGCCCCAGTGATGTACCTGAGGAAAATATCAAACAATCCTTGCTTCAATAAAGGTACTTCCAAAGGAATATTATGAATGATCCTGAAAACAGCTCCAGGTCACTATGTTTCCATGAAGTGAATTGTGTAGAAAATTTGAACTGATTTATGATATTTCCAGTGTGTATACTGTAGCTGAAGCATGCAAGAGGCAATTGTTTTGTTTTGCTTTCTTTTAGCTCCTCTAGGAAAGCTTTGTCTTTTAAAAAGCACAACCAAGTAGTTTACCACATAACTAAGTAGATTTTGTGCTGCTTTTTAATTTCTTCTGGAAATAAAAAGAATGTTATATCCACCACAGGGGTCAGCCAATAGGTACTGTGTACATTATTCTTCAGATGTAAATGAAAAGATTTTAGAGGGAGTTCATAACTGAACTAATTGTATATCAATCCATTTTTGATTCGACCCCTGCAAATTCAGTTCCTCACCAAAACTAATCATTGAAATTATGTCCTTCAGCATTCTTCAACCTATTGTTCAGTTGATGACTTCAATATGCTGTGTTTGCTAAAGATTGTGGAATTGACATTCAACATTTAAAAGTCACCAAGAAGGAGGTATCTGGCTAAGATGCACTCTATTCATTGTCTATAGTTTGGGACAAGAAAGTCATAGGCAAGATTTGTCTGTTGTGTGTATTGTCTATTAAGTGTTTTTTTTCCCCTCCAAAAATAAAACAAGGCTCACTCTATCAATATTTGACAGGTGGATATCAGCAGGATTGTCAGAAATTGATGGTAATGTGGAACAGAACTACTGTTTGTATAGATTCATTGATTTGATGAGTAGTTGTATTAATTATACCCAGATGTCACCCCTGGAATGCAAACCAAATGGAAATACACTGGCATCATTTCTTGGCTCTTTTGTGAAGACCTCACCAGCAAAAGAATAGCTGTTCCTTCCATATCCACATAATGTTCTCTTTAACCTTTATGCTAAATTTGTCTTGGTTTAGCATGAATAAATGGATTATAAAACTACACAGTTAGTTGTTGGATTATAGGTGCAGACACCTTCTCAGTTCTTATGCACTTTCTTTGCCAGCTGATGATACTTAATGGATTTTAAAATTCTGTAAGTGAATAATGGAGCTAATTGTCTCAGCTGGGATTAAGGCGGACAGCTAACTTTAAAAGTGCCTTTGCACAAAGACCCTGCCAAGAAATTCAGAAATCTCTTTTTTTGTAAGTTAAGTTTACATATGGTAAAGTCTGTGTGCATTGTTTCAAGTTAAGTGAAACAAAGCACACAGACGTTACCATATGTATTATGCAATCACAGCGTGTTAGAGAGATTTTCGGGAATAAGTGGTGCTGGCATGGGAAGATGTGACAAAACTCATACAAATTCAAATTCTTGTCTATGAACAATTGTGTCACGAAAGCCACAATGCAAGCAGATGGTAGCATTGTTTAATTTTGTGCCTGCCATGGCTGACTGTATCCTATGAAGTACCACCACAGAGTGGAGACCTCACATGGTGCAGCACCAATTTGTATATATCCATCATAGACAGTGAGGTCATTGACAATGATGTTGTATTTATTTCTAATCTGCTAATAAGCCTGAGTCTGTGAATATCATGGCAGTTATTTTCCAACTTCCACTTCCTTCTCTAAAACATAAAAACAAAAGAAAGCAAAAAAATTGAAATACTCAAAAGAATTCTTAAAATTCTTCACTTTATTTCATGGAGGGCTATTTAATGAAATTTCCAAAAGGAGAAATTTAGGAACATAATGAAAGAAGTACAACTGTTTAATTTTTTACTAATCCTTTCCCCCCACTGTAAGTGGCAATAGCAACAATTGTGCCAGAAACCTAAGTAACAATTTGCATTTAATTTATTTATTTTATTTAGAGTATTTGTATGCTGCTCACTCCCTGAACAACTTAGGATAACTTAGAGAAACTCTATAAAGACAATAGAAATACTATTAAAACTGTAAAGCAAGATAATAAAAAGGAGTATTTTAAAACAATTAAAATATTAAAACTGTTGCAACCCACAAAATAACTGAGTAAACAAGCCTATTCTGAGCCTCTTCCTAAATTGTGATATAGGTGAAGGTGGAAATGGCTTGCTTCAATTTCAGAGAAGTTGTTCACCAATACATGCCCTGTCATGGAGAAAGCAAAATGAAGTATAGATATCAAATGTATCTGTGGTGAGATGTGTAAAAGGGACCCAGATTTAAGGGTGCATGTTACATTCATAGGACTAAGCAGTTCTGTAAAGGCATAAGCCATTTAAGTCTTTTTACACAATTGGGACACTACTGAGGTTAACAAAGAAAGTAACTGGAACCAATGAAACTAAGCCAGTAAGAGAAATATGGGACTGCTCCCTCTTATGGGCAATGTATTTATTTATTTTATTTATTTTATTAGATTTATACCCCGCCTCACTTCCCTGGTCAGGGGGAACTCGAGGCGGCTAACAGCAATTAAAATACTATATTATACAATATAACAAGTCTAAACCAACAATCAACACATTCAAAAACATTAAAAAAAGTGGGGGGCACATCAATTCCAGGTCATCCGACAGCCAGGTCTTTGTGGCTTTATGGAAGGCCTTGCAGGGTTCCTCAGGTCTCAGTTCTCTCCCCTCTCCTATTTAACATATACATGAAATTGCTGGGTGACATAATCTGACGACATGGGGTAGGGTACCATCAGGACCTGGTGATACCCAGTTACACATCTCTGCCCCTGATCGAATTAGTGATGCCACCGAGGTGATGTCCTGGTGTCTGGAGGATGTAAAGATCTGGATGGGGACCAATAGGCTCAGGCTCAACCCTGACAAG
>JANHGC010001680.1:119041-138449 GCA_027560395.1 Boaedon fuliginosus
GCCAGTCGGCATTGCCTGGCCGACGGCACTCGGAGCAGGCCCTCCCTATGAGATCTAACTGGGCGCTGGGAGGCATATGGTGGCAGTAGGCGGTCTCGAAGGTATCCCGCCCCTAAGCCATGAAGGGCTTTATAAGTTGTTACTAGCACCTTGAAGGGGCATTTAGTGCTACAAACAAAGGACACTATTCAGCCCTCTTAAAAGGTTCACTTCCCTCCTTCACACATGGAAGAATGTTAAGCTAGATCTAAGCCTAGAATAGATTAACCTGATTTGCTGATTTCATCCTGGCTTGTCAGAATTCCCTTCTCACAGTCATTCATGTCCTAATCACTTCACATTGCAAAGCACTCTGCAAGGGGGTTCCCTTGAAAATCACTTGGAAGCTGCACCTAGCTATACGGGGCCTTTATGTCCAAGTCTTGGTAAGGCTATGATTCCTCTACTGTTTGCACAAGTTGCACTGGTTACCAAGGTGAGCTTCTGGGTGCAATTCAGAATGCTGGTTGTGACATATAACCAGCTTATAGCCAGTTCATTTTTCCAGCGTAGGCATGGTGCAGATCCCAACTTTAAAATACAGGTAGTCTTCGACTTACAACAGTTCATTTAGTGACTGTTGGAAGTTACAATGGCATTGAAAAAAATGACATGACCATTTTTCACACTTATGACCATTGCAGCAAGATTAGAAAGCTTGGCTTATATTTATGAGCTCTGCAGCATCTTTGGGTCATGTGATCCCCTTCTGCGAGCTTCTGACAAGCAAAGTCAACAGGGAAGCCAGATTAGCTTAACAGTGTTACCAATTTAACAACTACAGCGATTTACTTAACAAACTTGGCAAGAAAAGTCTAAACTGGGGCAAAACTCACTTAACAAATTTCTGACTTAGCAACAGAAATTTTGGGCTCAATTGTGGTCGTAAGTCAAGGACTACCAGTATGATCACAATTGGGACCAGCAACTCCACTGCTAAGCAGTGCTGTTGAGTGAGAATATATATGACTGCGCATTGCAATTTCATTGCCAGATTTTTCCATTGACTGCTTCTTCAAAGCCAGCTTGCAAGTGATGGTCATATAACAGCAGAATACTGTTACAGTCGTACATTCTTGCAAAATGCCCACATTTTAATAACCTGACAGCAAAAACACTGCAATAGACGAAAGTGTGAGGATCGGTCATGAGGTTACAATTTCAGGTCCATCATTATTTTTAATGGCTGTTACACAGAACAGTTGTAAAGTGAAGACTACCTGTAGTGTCATCTTATGGATCTCAGGTGGCGTGCCTTCTCTGTCATGGCGCCTGCCTTCTGGAACAGCCTCTCCTCAGAGGTTCATTTTGTCCTTCATCCTGTATCCTTTCATTCAGCCTTAAAGATCTGGCTCTTTCCCCAGGTCTTCTCTTTCCCCAGATTAACCAGTGGTTTTCCTGTTAGGGTTTAACCCACCTTTGGCTTTTATAGCTTTATTAGTTCGTGCCATTTTGTTTGTAAGTATCCAAAGTTGATTGGCTGCTACAGCTTTGTAAATTTGATGAAATAAATAAAATAATCCAAAGAGATGTTGGACCTGTAATTGGTTCTGATCATAGGAAGCCTAGATAGCAATCTGTTGGAGACAGCTTAATGGGATTTTTATCTTGAATGAAAGGGCGGCTCCTTCCAAGTCTTTGATGATCTGGGGTTCAGAGAGTCAGCTTTAGTGAACAGATGGCCAGGACAGACCACAGATAAGAGATGTGAGAAGATACAAATAAGTTTGGAACATTAGAAGTATTAGTAGTTTCCAGAGAACTGTTTTTAAAATTCAGGCTCCAATCCTAAACATGCATATTAGGGAATAAGCCTCATGATTATATACAACTTTACTGCTGTATAAATACGAATTAATTGCATCTACAATTTTATTAATCTGAATGTTAATTATCAGTTCCCCACATTTTTAGGTTCATTACATCAGGTAAATGTTTAATACTGTTTCAACCTTAAAAATGATTTCAGAATTTAATAAATAATATTTGAATAATTGATCCAGGAATTAAAAATATAGTTGATTAATATTGTTTATTAGCTTGTTGCAGAACCAACCCGTGCAAAATTCAAATGTTTATTAATTAGCACAATCAGAATTGTCACAGAATACATTTTTCTGTCTTTCTTTCAAGGCCACCAACTATTGAGCTGCTGAAGAAAGAGTCAAGGTAGGGTAGAAAATTTCATTTTCAGAGCTGCAATACAGTTGAATGAAGTCTCTGATTTCCTACTCTCTGCTTCTTGTCAAATAGCCACCATTATTCTCATCCCCACAAAGCCCTGCTGCTTGCCTTGATTAGTTGGGTATTTTTTCTTCCAGTCTGAAAAGCCTGTTTGATCTGTATGATTTTCAGCTGGCCCTAGTGGTGTAATTGAACCTGTTGAAACATGACACAAGTACAGTGTTTGCTCTTGACTCTGCTGCAGCAGTTTTTGTCTATGGTTTTCTTTGCAGAAGAAATGGGGCCAATTATATGTGCTGAAAGCTTGTTTACATCTTTAGATAATCCATTAAATAAATAGGTCCATTTGGTGCTTTATTTTTTTTTAAAGCAAGTTTTGGCTGTATCTGCAATCTGTGTGTTTTAAAAGAATGGCTGTGTTTGCTAGAAGTCTTGCCTGCATTTAAAATACAAAGCCAATTCACGGTACATACTGTTCTAGCGTGGTAATGTGGAGGTGGGAAATCTGTGGTATGGCTTCTTGATGTGCTTTTTGATCATATAAGAGGGCTGCTAAATCTGTAAAGTGGGATTAAAATCGGTGTATTAAAATCATGGTTTTGAAAGCAAAAAAGGAAGGGTAACTGGCACCTACTTTGCCATTTGTTTGATGCCAAGTAAATAACCTTTCTGTTTATGTGGCCTTAATGACTTGCTAAAATGATGCAAATGACCCGCTGTCTGCAAGGAGTATAAATCCTTCCATTCCCCACCATCCAGTCAGAGCTGAAGAAGCTTCTTGGATAAGAAGCAAAACTTCTTCAAAGGAAAAAACAATCAGAAAGTCCAGTTGCCTCTTGAAAAAGCACTTGTGGGACAACCATGACGTGGATGACTGAGAATCTCCCATAGACAGTTCATTTTGTACTTAATATTCTGTCCAAAAGACTGAAGAATGAGTGGTTTAGACTGTTGTTTTTTTAATGTGAATGTGGGTAGTTCCATTGAATTTCTGTGTGGGGATGAATTGATTCATTCAGATGCGAAGTAGAATGATTTATTCTCAGAAGAGGCAAATTAGATAGAGTCAACTGACAGCCTAGCTTATAAGGGATAAATAATTTAGGTTTTTAGAAATTTTCAGTTATAGTAGTCAACCAGTGATAGAATGTTGCTGCTGCTGCTGTTGTTTTTGTTATTATTATTGTTGTTGTTATTGTTGTTGTTATCATCATCATCATCATCATTATTATTATTATTATTATTATCATCATCATCCTCCAAACAGAGCAAAGCATTTTTAACCAAATAAAGGCTTATGTGGTCTCTTGCTTAAATCTAAGCTTTGGAGGATTGATTAGTTGAGTCTTGTGTGCTGTGGATATGTGACTTAGAAATTATAAAAGAGCTCCTTTCTATGCCTCTGCAAAATGCCTCAGGTACAATCTATATTTGATACTAAAAAGCCTGGTTCTATATCAAAACTGGTTATCCAAGGTTTACTTGAAGCATTTTAACTCTATGTTGACAGCTCCTGCTTGAAATAGCTAGGGGTTCAAAACCAGAATAGCATTGAAATACTGGTAGTAAGTCTGAGAAAAATGAATCTGAACTCAAAACTGAGCAGTTCAGCTAGAGACAGTTTGAATTTAAAAGTTTTTGTAATAGTTTTTCCTTTTTCTCAAGAATGGTTGAAAGAAAGCCATAAACCAAACTCATTTTGCAATAATACTTCCATCTAAAGCATTTCCCATAAAGACCATTAAAGAAATTTCTACAAAGGTCTGCAGTTTAAAAATTAAATTTACCCAATTTAATTTCCAGACATCCTGTTATACTCAGCAATTTGGGACTATTCCTTCCCTCACAAACCTATTTTATTTAATAAAATTTTAATATTTATACCTCTAAAGTTTTTATCAGTGATGGCATCATTAATGTGTGTGAGGCAAAATTATTTATTTAAGCATCTGTCAGGAACTGTCTACGTATTGTGCAGACAGTAAAACAGAAGTTATACTACAAAAGGATAATAAAATACTAAAGGCTGTGTGAATGAATGGAAAGGAAAAGAAAATTACACTTTGAAATGAAAGGACAGAACCAGATTGGTGATGTTTTTCTTACTGCACTAGTGAGAAAATGACTTTTTTGTGTAATTTGTATCTTTAATGTTTTATTTTTTTTCTGTTTTTTTTGTAAGATTAAAGATTTTTATTAGAAAAAGTAAAGGTACTAAATTTTAAAAAAAAACCTCTTTAGCTTTACAGTCCTACAGCTTTTACAGTTATTTTAAATTAAAATAGCCAAACTACTTAAAGTCAACATCAACTCCAACTATTTAACATCACAGTGGGAGGGAGGGAGAATTTGTGTAAACTGGCTAAATAGCAGTTTTTTTTAATTGCTATAGCAACAATAAAAGATCTTGTTCCTTCTTTCTTTCTGTCCAAATTTGCTCCTTCTTTGCCTTCTTGCTCTTCACTGTAATCTGTTCTACCGCATGGTCTCTGCTTCCTCTCCTCTAGCCAGCCTAAACATAGGCCTGTAGATTATAATTATGACAGGAAACTCAAGGAAGGGCAGGTTGGATGATGGCATATCTGACTTCCACATGTACTTCCCGCTTCTTTAGATCAGAAGAAAGTAGGTCTTCATCTGGTTTACTTGTGGCCTTCAGCTAAGGAACATGCATTTTAAAACAGACATTTTATGTATTACTGTCTATGTGTTTCTTATTGTCATTTTCATTTCTATTGACAGTGGCTACTTTGGGGAGGAAATAAAATTAGTCAGCGAAAGAATTAAAGCCTTAGACATTGAAAATCCTACTCCTGCAGAAATCCATCATGACTCTGACTCAGGCAATGAAGGCAACAGTGATGCTGAGCAGGAGTTTGTTTCTTCTGTTCTGCAAGAGAATCTTTCAAATACAGAGAAATTGGCTGGGAAGCCCCTCAAGAGCATCCTTAAAAAACGCCCTTTCAAGAGAGCCGAACCTAAGCTCCTCACCCCAGAGGACGCGCTTGATGAGACTTCAGCCCATCTAAACAAAGGCGCATCAGATGTTCTACAAGAAGAGCATGGTTTTCCTGGCAAAATTCAGGGGGGGAAACCTTGCCATTCTCAGAATGTTCTTGAAAATGCGCAGGTCTCTGAAAATCTTGGAAATGACTCTAGCTGCTCCCAAGTAGTGTTTCTGGGAGTGAGCCAAAAAGGGGCCGACCAATTTAAAAGGTTACTTGCTAAATCAAAACTGTCCGTCAGAAGTCCAGCAGACTCCCTTGCGGCCAAAGATAGCTTGCTAGAGAGCCTCTGGAAGACATTTACTGAATGGAGAAGCGAAGAGACCCAAAAGCTTCTCCACAGGTCTTACAGCCCCACCGGTCATCTCCTGCAGCACACCCAGCCAAATGACTCTGAGAAGGAAGAGCTTGATGAAGATGATTTGGAAAATGCTGGTAGCGGTGAAGCTGTATCCCAAAAACACACTATAAACAGCCTAGATCAGTCTTTGCCTTTCCAGGACTCTGGGACAGCTGCCAAACCTTTACCGAGCTTTGAAACATTAAAAAAACAGACATCACAGTTGGAGTTAAAGGTGAGCGAATTTTACAAAGGAAAATTCGCTGTCATCGAAGAGGAGGATTTGGCAATGCAATCAGAAAGGGAACAGCAGAATGGGAAGTCTCAAGTAAGTATCTTGAAAACAAAGGAAGTGGTTATAATGTCAACCTTCAGGTTATGGGCCAAGCTGAATGGAGTTCCTCCCTGGAGGAATACAATATGAATCTCGGTTCTGGTTGCCTGTAGTTGTTTTCAGTTGTAATTTTGGCGGGGATGGAGGGTGGGGGTTGGTTTTCTGATTGGTTGCTGCTCATCTTGAGCTTGAGGTAGTAATGCAGATTTTTTAAAATATTTTTTTATCCCATCTTTATCTTTTATCCCATCTTTATTATTTTTTTATAAATAACTCAAGGTATTTATAAAAGAAATGAAGAAGGTACTTAATACTACTTCCTTCTCTTATTTTCACCACAAGAAGCCTATGGAGTGGGGTGGGCTAAGGAAAAAACGACTGGCCCAAAGTTACCCAGCCGGCTTTCATGTCTAAGGCAGGCCTAGAACTCTCAGTCTCCTGGTTTCTAGGCAAACACCTTAACCACTAGATCAAACTGCCTTTTGTTTTTATTTTATTTTTCCAAGAATAGCAAATTTATGAATTCTTGAAGGATCCCATGTAAAAGCTTTTTTGTTTGCCATTGTTCAAATAAATTATTTTACCTCACAATTATTCAGTGTCTTCTATATTCACTTTGGTTCTTAGTATATTTTTTTGCCGACATAGATACCATTTTAGCCTGTTATAACATTTCAGTGTTATGTTCTCTGTATCATATTTGTGCCATTTTTACATTCTCTAGGACAATGAACAGTGGGCTCCCGTTTTGCCACTTGTAGATTCTAAAGCTCAGCACCAAATACGGACACGGATTGTGCTTGAAAAGCTGCAAAAAGCGTAAGCATATTTTTGCGTCAGCTGTTGATATATATATATACATTCAAAAAACTAAATATACAGAAACAGTTAACTTGGAAGGGATAATATGCTTCAGAGCCGTTAATTGTAATGTATCAACCCATCTAAAAAACATTTTTAACAACTGTAAAATGAAACCATGGTTTGCTTAATCAATCTTTGTTAATACCATGTGCAACCATGAACACATGTGTTGATGTTTTGCTAATCAAGCTGCTAGCTTCTGCGGATTAGATTTGAATCCTGGATTGTTTTGCCTTGTTATAGCTGAATTCAAAATCCTGATTTATTCCTTGTTTGTTTTATATTCCATACATTTCTTCTGATACCCACAAAAGAAAACAAATGTGGAAGTTTGAGCATGTGCAAGATAGAATTGATCTTTTTTTGTTTGGCAAAATAATCATTTATACATTAATCAAATGCATTAATGTCTTTGTTTGAGAGTTTGAGAGATGACAAAATGTTAAGCTCTAAATGACATCCAGTGAAGTGTAAACGAAATAGGATTAATGATTTATAGATGAAATTCTTCATTTGGAATTTAAGTGAAGTACATATTCTAATACTTTAACTAAATTTGCTTTGTTTTTCTCTCTCCCTCTGTGTTTCAGTTTCCCTGCTGTTTTGGGCCCTCTTAAGATTCCTTTTGGCGATGTCTATAGTGAACTGAGAAATCTTGTAAAAACATTTAGGTAAATATAAAAAAATATAAAAGAATCTCAAGTTTTAATTTATTAAGCAATGACAGATTGATGCTTGTTAAAGGGTGGTGTACTAGGATAATGTGGCTGAAGAATTAGAATCCTATAATTCAAATAATAGACCACGTCTGACCAGTTTTCTTAAGGCAGCATAGCTTGAAATTAAACGTAATATTCTTAAACTTTTTATCTAGTATATGGAAAACTTAAAATCTTGTGTTGTTACTGATGTGCACTACAGATTCTGGCTTTACAAAGCAAAGTTTAGTGTCTTGAGAATTATGTCGCATTTCATTCTATATTTTAAAATATTTACTTGATAGTTCTGGGCTCCACAGAATATAACAGCTGGAGAAATTGCAGACAAGGTTTTGAATTGCCTCTCTTTAAGAAAAGACTAGAAGGGTTGGGTCATGTTAACTTGGAACTGGGTGATAGAGGACTAACAGCTTTGGGGTTTTTTTCCCCTCTAGCTGTTCAGATTGTTCATTTCTTCTTTCACTAGTGACCTGCTTGCCTGCTGCTGTACTTTTCTCCTGCCTCCTCTGGGAAAGACCAGCATGCTAGTCCTTACGAAGTGATTAATTTCAAAACTGTGGCAACTATTTGCTAAAGAAAGAGAGAGAGAGAAAATTAAACTGTCCTGTCTATCGAACAGGAAAGTAAAATTAAAAAGAATTAGACCTGGAAAACTTTTTCAGATGAAATTCAAGAAATGTCCTATTGTATGACATAAAACACACAGTCGTTTCTGGAGGAGTGGAGGCGGCAGGGGAAGCTGTTTCAGCTTTAAAAGGTAAAGTGTTAAACAACAAAACCACTGTGGTAAACTCAGCAGCAGCAATTTTCAGCTCCATCAGTTTTTAAAGGAGCACAAAATTTCATCTTCTGATCTGCACCATTTCGTTCAGTCACTACTACTGGAAAGTACACTAAAGAGTTCTCTGGAGACATTGTAGGATAGTTACGGTTCTTTAGCCAAGTCCCTCAGTGCCCGTATGCTTTTGTTACACAAACCGAGATGTCAAATAATCTCCAGGGTTGTCTTGAGTGTTCTGCTGGAAAAACGATGTGGAAGGGGGAGAAAAGACAGCATCGAAATCCAGGCTGGATACAGAAGTTGGCAAATGTGATTTCGGTCGTTGCTATTTCAATGCATTTAAATCCTTATGAATGGTATTGGAAGGGACAGCCTTTTGGGATCAAACTGTGTTTTTCTGGTTAAAGATTTAATTTGCATGAGATTTTAATTGGGAATTGGAACGATGGCTTTGCTGCAGCAAATCATGGATTGACGTTATATATTCACTGAGACAGAACTGTCAATATTTAAACCTTATAACTACTTCATTAACATAACTTCTTTTAGTTGCTGACTGCCTAATTGATTAAATTAGCACATCTACTTTGGGAAAGGGTGTGTTTGTGCGCTCAATCCTTGCCTTTTCCAAGGTGGCCTCCTTGGCATCTTTCAAATGTATTGGATTACAATTCCCAGAATTCCCAGCAGATTGACCAGGAGTCACATTGAGTGAGAACTCTAAGGATAGTTCTGTAGTTCAGCACAGCTACAGAACATTTTGCTGGGGAAATGGTCCAAATATTCTCCCTTTTTCGATAACTAGATTTGAAGACAGCTTTGTTTAAAGTATTTATATTCTGCTTTTCTCCATGATGATAGGCCACAGACTGTTGGCAAAAAAACCTAAATGCACAATAAGATTCTTTGAAAGACAATGTAGTTTTATGAGGCCTGAATGAATGATGAAAAAGCATGCTCCTTCAACTGTAGATTAACATTCTTCAACCTGTAATCTAAGCTTACAACTTCCATTATTTCCAGGTCTGCACAGTTGGTGATAGTTTGGCTTCTGATTAATAGGAGTCTGGTATCTCTAAGGCAGGGCTGTCAAACTCGCAGCCTGTGGGCTGGATGTGTCATGCACTGGCCACGCCCATGCCCGGGTTAGCAAAGGGGGGGGAAGTCCTGATACGTCACGTGACAATATGAGCTTGACACCCCTGCTCTAAGGCATCAATATGGGCAGGTTGCTTTAGATACTACTGCTGCTATGTTATTGGCTTCAGGACTGTTGCAACTTTGCTATTTGAAGCTCTTACGTTAACAACAGGAAGGAAGAGCCAAAATTCACCGCTTAGCAACCAACACCAGGTCGCCCCAGATGGGTTTGTCCCTGGAAGGATCCTACTCTTCCTTTCTGAGAGTAAAGATCTGGTAGGGATATGGGGGGGGGGGGAGACTGTTACGGAAGTGCTTCCCTTTTTAGACCATACTTGAACTTAATGCAAAAGAAACAAAATGTAGCAAGAGTAAAGCTCTCAGTTTCAGTTGCACATGGACATCATATGCAAACACTTTCTTTTTTAAAGTATAAAAATAAATATGTTGCGATGGGATATCTTTTCCTAGACTTAATTTAACTTACTACTTGATAACACGTTGATAAAGTCAGTCAGAATATGCAAAACAAAAGGGAGCTCCATTATCCTCAAACATTTTTTTTGTTGATAAGGTTCCATTTTTGGCATAGTTTAGAAACTTTCAAGAACATTCCACGCACCCTCACGTTTTGTGTCTTTCATTTTTACATATATATAAAAAAATCGGTTTTTACCTGAAGTAACGACAACACATGCATTTCTAAAATTGGCGCATTTTTTTCTCATTTTCAATACAGGTAGCCCTTGATTTACGATCCACAATTGAGCCCAGAATTTATGTTGTTAAATGAGAGATTGCTAAGTGCGTTTTGCCCCATTTTACAACTTTTCTCACCACATTTGTTAAGCGAGTCACTGCAGTTGTTAAATTAGTAACATGGTTGTTAAGTGAATCTAGTTTCCGTGTTGACTTTGCTTCTCAGAAGGTCACAAAAGAGGATCACGTGATGCCGGGACAATGCAACCATCATAAATATGAGTCAAGTGTCTGAATGTAAATCATATGACCATGGAGATGCTTCAGCGGTCATAAGTGTGAAAAATGGTCATGTCCCTTTTTTCAGGGTTGTAGCTTCTAACGGTCACTAAACGAACTGTTGTTCTAAAAGAGCATTATCTGCGGATAAGACAAGGGAGTGCCTTAGTGAACCCATTCTGCATAGCATATACTCCTGACCAATTCTTTTTCTCTTCTGAAACCTCAGCTTCAATGTACCTTATTTTTCAAAAGTGATTGCTCCCCTCCTCTAAGGTTTATGGACTACTTGCTTATGGACTACTTGCTTCAGGCAATCCGGGCTTTTGTAGGATGACAGGGCAAACTTCATCTGGGACAGAAATTGTAGCCAAAAGCTTTTGACCAGGGAGTCCTAACTGCTTCTCCAGCCCAGTGATAGCTTAGCTCACTATCTGCTTCCCTATTCAGTTCCACTGAGCACATTATGGATGTGTCCTGACTTCCCCTGCTATAAGTACCGTATTGATGGCAACAACTAGTGTTGAGACCTTGCCAATCAATACTGACATTTAATAAGAGTTAATTGACACAAACAACCGCTTCTTGGAGTTGGAACACAACAATGATTCCTTCTTGATCCATGATCAGTAATGGCTTCCCTTGTAGGGCATTGAAACAAAGGTGCTTTCCTCTCTCCTGCCTGACAGAGTTCTCCCCCCAGTGATTTGAGGCCTGTCTCTTCCATCGCATCTCATCAGGGCAGCTTAACTGGAAAGTTACATATGAATTGCTTGTCAGGATGATTCTGTCAGGCATCTTGTCTTAAGTGTTTACTCCTGTCATCAGTGTTTAATCTAGTCCTTTATCCTTTGTTTCTGTCTGTAACTCACAAACTCAATCGAGCCACTTAGCAAGTACCAACTATGTAAGCTGCATACAGAGTAAGTCTCTTTATCACTTTCATGCAAATTCATGCAAATCCTCTTTAGTCCAGGGCCAGTTACCTCCTGAAACTGCAGATAGAATAGTTGATTTCATCACTTAGGTATAGACCAACAAGAATGTTCTAACTAAGGGTTCCTTACTGCCCAGAGGAGATGTGTGGATGGGAAATGTGGGGATTAAATCTCTATTGTAATGTCAGGATGATATCAATTAGCAGAAGGTTATTATTGATTGCAGTCCTACTAATTTTGGAATGTTTGCAACCTGGTAAAAAGGATGGCATTTGAGGCTCCTGTTACAGATATAAGTGTCAGTAAGATCCATTAGTCCAGTCCTTAAAAAGCTAGGGCTAAGTTCAGGCCTGTGCTATGCTTCTTTTTAAAAATAAAGTTAACTGAATGCCATAAAAGGCACAGAAAAGGTATCTTGTTGTGCTAAGTCACACCTAAACAAAGTATATTGGGTATATAAACTACTAGCTGCTTACCTGGCCTTGCTCGTTTTTTTAAAAAAAGAAATATATTTGTGCCACAGCATTTGCGGGGCTTCTGAAGCCCCTGGTGCCCCCTCCCACAACTCTGCTCTGGCAAGGCCATCTCTGAGGAAAGGCAGGGGGGCTTGACAGGAGCACTGGGCCGCAGCCATTTGTGGGCTTTCTTAAGCTCTCGCACTCCCTCCAACATCATAGGCGACCTTACTTGGCAGGGTGGGCTGCTCTGTGTGTCTTGGGCCTGTCTCTGCTGGGGCAAATCTGGAATTTATGTGTATAAAACATGGCGCCTCAGAGGTTTGAATATGGTGCCTCAGTCAGTTTGAAAACCGCACACGCTCAATAGAGAGGCAAATCTGCACATGCTCAGTAGAGAGTTGCTGATTGTTATTGAAGAGTGTCCTCTTTGCGCCCCCAAAAAGGCGTCAAAAAGGACACCTACCCTTTGGAGACCCCGACAGTGTTTTTCTTACTATGATTTTCTACCTATCTGGCAAGTTTGAGATAGATTGGTGCCGAACTGCAAATTTGTATAGAGCACATACAAACAAACACCTCCCTTTTATAGATATAAACTCTAGTAATATTTTAGCTATATTATTGCTATATACAAAATATTAATTTATGGCATTGAATTTCTTGTAAGCCACATTACTTGATCTCCCTTTCAACAAAAAAACTTGTTTGAGTAAGAAATCAGAAGAATTCTGAAGGTGTATAATTATCTTTAGAAAATGTTAAAGTCATCCATCACAGATACTATGCATGGAAATTCACTATTGAATACACTTCTAGGGATTAAATAGTTTCCAATTTAGCATACATTATATGCATTTTTAATGAAGTTTTTCCGTGGTGGTACAGTGGTTAGAATGCAGCATTGCAGGCTACTTCTGCTGACTGCTGGTTGATTGCAGTTTGGCAGTTCGATTCTCACTAGGCTCAAGGTTGACTCCGAGGTCAGTAAAATGAGGACCCAGATTGTTGGGGGCAATATGCTGACTCTGTAAACTGCTTAGAGAGGGCTTTAAAGCACTGTGAAGCTGTATATAAATCTGCGTCCTATTACTATTGCTGTTCCAGGTTATTCATGTATACCTATTATTTGGTGTTTAAACCCTATTAGAACTTTTTTTAAAATGAAAGAGCTCTTTATTATAAGTTAATCTTTTAACTTACAATATTACATCACTCAAAATAATGACTAGATTACCAATACATGCTCATTTTCATAAATAACTAGTATTATTAACAAGGCGATGTTAATCCATAATATGTTTTGAAATGATTTCTTTTTGTCACTGTCTACATTATTTGCTTCTAATCACATGAGGTCTGAATGCACCAATAAGGCAAAAGTCTTCTGGTTACATACTTGATTTAGCCCAAATTCTGAAGGATTTTTTTACTTGGTTATTCTTCAATATAAGGATGGGGAATCTGTAGTCTTCTACCGGTAGATATTCCTTAACTATAGGTCCTGAACAGCACGGACACTTTTAACACCAATTAAGAGAACCCATGCTGCTTCTCTGTTCATTCTTCTTGGCTCTGAAAACTGAGTGTTCTTCATTCAGTCTATTAAATGCAGAATCCTGCATGGTTTTGTACAGACCCCGGTGTGCCCATTTATCACCTCTCCTGCGGGAGCTGCATTGGCTGCCGATTTGCTTCCAGGTGCAATTCAGGGTGCTGGTTTTCACCTTTAAAGCCCTTCATGGTTTGGGACCAGGTTATCTGAGGGACCGTCTCTTGCCGGTGACATCTACCCGACCCATCAGAGTGGGGAGGCAGGGGATGCTGCGGGTCCCATCCCCGAGGGAGATATACCTGGTGGGACCCAGAAGAAGGGCCTTCCCTATGGTGGCTCCCTCTCTCTGGAACATCATTCCCCCAGAGATTAGAACGGCCCCCACTTTAATATTCTTCTGGAAGGTGCTGAAGACCTGGTTCTGCCGGTGGGCCTGAGGAACCCAGAGTGGGATGGAGCCCATTAAATGGCTCGTGTGATCTGCTGGGGTGGGGGTGATTTTATTATAATTTTATTATTATAGTAATTTATTTGATTCTTTTTATTAGTTTTATTGTTTTAAATGTGGTTTTTATATTCTGTAAGCCGCCTTGAGTTGCCATGCGTGAATAGGCGGCAATCAATCAATAAATCAATAAGACTTCTAGAAACTTTTCATCCCAAATAGAAATACACCTGGTGATTTGTGATGTTCAGCATCAACTGTTCCTCAGTTGTCAGCATGCATGTGGAAAGACAGAATCAAATCCTATTGAGCCATATAATTTGTTGAGCAGACATGGGCTCATTCACTGTCTCAGGCTAACTGATCTTGAAATAAAGAATGTTTTGATCGGGAGAGAGGGGGCAAGGGAGGAACATGTTACAGTATCTGCCTTTGCTTTGAAGGAAGAGACAAATGTACTTAGTAAACATACTAAATGAATAAATACAAGTAAAGAAGGAAATTGGGCACTGTAGAAAAGGGACATTTGCCTTTGAGATTTCTTCTGATATGGGGAGTGGAGAGTTCCATTTATGATCAATAGCAAGTTAAATTAGTTTGATCCTGTCTATAATCCTGTTTAAAGTAACTTGGTATACAACAATACATCAGGATATCAAACATAAAGAGACCTATTTTTTATCGTTGCATTCCAGGTTTTACTATTTGATAACTATTGAGCCATTCTGCTCTTAACGATTTCAGAAATGCAAGATTGCTAATGTTGACTTTTTTCCCCCCAGGTTGACAAATACAAATATAATTCACAAAGCTCCAGTATGGACCTTAATTACCATTGTGCTGTTGTCTATGTAAGTATTCAGTTGTATTCCTTAAAGTACAATGACCGGACCTTATACTTTCTCTTATATGAATTAGCACATTCTTAATTTACCTAATGTTGGGTTTCTTTTGACGGCAGTTGAAAAAGATACATTGGAGTGTGACAGAACTGAAGAAACGACAAACCTATATATAATTAATGTATAAAACAAAAGATGATGACTAGTATCAATATACCAGCTTTCCTAGGAAACCTGATACCTGAAGAAAAGCACAGTAATTTACTACAGGTGTTAACTTGAGCCTAGGTCTCCAGAACTAAAGCTCCAGTCTAGCCTGTACTGTCTATTGTCATCTTCAAATATATATCACAATATCTTACAACTTACTGCTAAAACACGATTGCAAAATTAGAACTAATCGGTTGAGAACAAAATTGGATTGAAGCCAATTGGCTGTAGTGTCTTCAGGGGAGTCAGAACAGGCAAGATGGTGGTTGTGGCTGTGCAACCCAAGCCCTGATCTTTTTTGTATGCACATTGACATCATACACTGCTATTGATTACACTGCTAGACATTTGCAGGGCTAGATCAGGGGTCCCCAAGCCCCGGTCTGTGGACCGGCACCAGTCCGCAACATGCCAGAAACTGGGCCGCACAAACAAGCAAAACCCCATCTGCGGAATGCAGGCAGCACGCAAAACCACGTCCCCTCCAGTCCACGGGAAAACCTCTCTCCACGGAACCAATCCCTGGTACTCAAAAGGTTGGGGGCAGCTGTGCTAAAGCACTGTGTGTGGTTGTTTTGTGTGGGGACAGGAGGGTCAAAACAGGCAAGATGGCACGTCTAGAGCACCTTCTGCTCTAATAGCAGAATTAGAGGAAATTTAAATAGCAGTGCCCGCCTAGAACTACACAATAGGAGATGCAAGTACAGAAAGCATAACAAAAGCACTCTGCTTCTTTTTTACAGATTGTGTCCCTCACGTTAAACATTGGGGGGGGGAGGTTTCTGAGAATCAAAAAGCATTTAGTAAAATTTTAGAATTCTTTACATTACTTTTTTTCCACTAAAAATTATTGGCAGATTTTTATAGATAGAAAACATCAAGTAGTAATTGTCCAGTTGTCAGTTCTAATTACTAGCAAAAAGTTATTTTAGAAACTCCTTATTGCTATAATATTGATTTTTCTCCTTTAAGAATTGCATGAACCAGTGAAATCTATAAAATAGTGGGCCAGCCATTCATATATCAAGAAATGTAACAAATCAAACTCCTGGCATCCCTAGAACTGCACTTTGATCTTGCTTTAGTCTTGACACATTTTTCTGCCTTTTTTTATCCCAGGAAAGGCAATACTAGCAGGCATTAGAGCAGGCTTCAATGAGCCTTACATCAGTGTCACACTCGCTAGATATTGCTCAAATGATTCATTAAATCAGAACACAGAAAATAACTTTACTTGAATGCCTTGATATAAATTTTTTATCAGCTGTAAGAACAAATCTTTTGTCTCTTTCTCTGTACACTTTTCTGATTGAGTTTCTAATGTGCGAAACAGATCCTATGAATTTTTCAAGTACATCTTTGGCTAATAAAAAAGTGCTGAATTTCTTCACAAATATGTATGTCTTGGTGATGAACTGTAAATGCTTTAAAGAGCTACACTTCCTAAGGACAGATAACCTTTGTTGCCAAATTAATGAACTAAAAGCAGTATTGTCTTGCTGCAGCTTTCTCTGTGTAGCAACTGCAACAATGCTAAATAAGCAGTACAGTATGGTAAACTTTAACTAGGCAAATATATTTGTCTCCGCAGTCTTTCTTAAGAGTGTTAAAAGATGGAGTACGTGGAAATTAACCTATTTTATCTCCAATTCAGTTTTGCAAAGTATAATAAATAGAATAAGAAACAATATTGGTCTACACTACAGTGATCTAGTAAACATGTGGACAAAATATGGAGTTAGTTGGCTCATATTGTTTTGGGTATTTTTTTTTGTTGTTGTATGGATAAATTTTCTCTTTATTTTTCTGGTATCAGTTCCAAAGTACTGTCAATATAACAGTACCTGTATATGTATATGTTATGGAATAATGTAAATATCCTTGAGCCACTAACTAGCCATTCACAGCTAACAGGAATGCTGTTAGTACTGGTTTTCGATACAGAACTGATAGAGATAAGAGAGAATATATAATTTAGGATGGGAAACTAGCAAATCAATTCCAGTGTGAACAGAACACTGGAATTGTGTTGTGCAGTACTTATAAACATGTATTATGTAGCAAAAATCCAAACTTGCTCTTATAGATGGCATTTTGAATAAGACCCACTTGCCGGGAAAAGATACAGAGAACATTGGTGGCTTATTCAGGAAGTAAATGAATGAAATCAGCCATCAATACAATCACGGGGCATCAACTACAGGTAGTCCTCAACTTACAACCACAGCTGAGCTCCAAATTTACATTGCTAAGTGAGACATTGGTTAGGTGAGTTTTGCCCCATTTTACTGCCTTTCTTGCCACAATTGTTATTATTTATTTTATTTATTTAGATTTATACCCCACCTCTCTTCCCCGGTCAGGGGGAACTCGAGGTGACTAGTTAAGTGAATCAATGCAGTGTTTAAGTTAGTAACACGGTTGTTAAGTGAATCTGGCTTCCCCATTAACTTTACTTGTCAGAAGGTCTCAAAAAGTGTTCACGTGACTCTGGGACACTGCAACCATTATGAATATGAGCCAGTTGTCAAACTTCTGAATGTGAATCACATGACCATGGGGATGCTGCAATAATCATAAGAGTGAAAACTGGTCATAAGTCACTTTTTTCAGGGCCGTTGTAACTTTGAATGGTCGAAGGACTACCTGTGCCACATTTCTCCCTCCTCTTAACTAGGTTCATTAAGAATTTTTGACAGTTGCAGTTCTAGCCCATCTAGAGAGCACCAAGATAATAGAAGACAGCTAATAAAGTATACTTGTAACTCAGGGGGGCTAATAGGGGTTTGCTCTCAATTTATATTCTAATGGCTTGCCCTGTCAATGGGAGTGGTCTTAGAGATTCTTTGGTTGGGCTGTTTACTGTTAGCTTGTTTGGCAGTTCCTTAATTGGAGTATTGTTTACTTCTTGTTGGGAATGAGGATGTTGCCTGGTTTGGGTAATGGAATGTCTGCAAGAAAGCAACCAAGCTCAGAGAGAACCAAGGTCTCCTGAAGACAGCTAAACTGGTTCCAGCAATGTATTTGCTGAAAATTATCCACTTCCTTCATTTTGGAATGTTCCTCCAGTGTTCTATCGTACTGCTAACGTGTTTATAGGGTATTCACAGAATGATTGAAGCAAATGTGAGTTATTCCCCAAAGACCTTCGCCTAGTACCAAATGAACATTGCTCAATACATACAAATAAAGTACAATCTTTGGAAACACATACTAGAATTGGCAAAGGGTTGCTTACACCAACCTGGGCACTTGGCTACTGCTAGTGAATACCCCTGGCACAGTCTAATGGAAAGCTTTCAAGATAGCTCCAGAAATGTCTGTTTCGTTTTATTTATCTGATCTGGCTGGTTCCAATGAAGTGTGGTCAGCTTCATCTAACAAAGCACTTGCATAGTTCCCTCCCCCTTCCCCCTTAAAAGCTTTAGTGACTTTTTAAATGTTCTGGGAGTAGTACGGTACAGTAAAGCACTGGGCTGTGGTAGTTAAACTCAAAATGCCCATGATCACTGCAGAAAAGCCATGGTAAGGCATGCACTTTAGGAAGATGCGTTGCACAGGGATGGACTCTAGAGGTTTGCTTGCAGGCGTAGCAACAGATACAGGAAAAATTTGCATAGCTCCTTATGTATAGTAGTGAGCCATAAAGAGCAGATTTGGTTCCTGGAATGAAAGTAGTTTATAGAAAGCTCTAGTAAACTTGTTGAGAGCTTTATAAGAAGCCCTTCTTGATCCTGCAGTAATCAAGGTTACAAAAAACTTACAGCTCAGAGGGGCTGCTTTTTCAGGCACACTGAAAAATTATAACTTTGTGAATGCGTAACTTACTAAGAGCCAGGTTTCGTTTGCAGCACAATTTAGATGTAGAGGGTTTTGCTTCTTTTTTTCCAGGGAGCATGGGGGCTCAATCCCATAAAGTTAAATAACTACACTGACTCTTTGACAGTGACACCTAGTCTGAACCATGGTTGTCCTTATGGGGGTCTTGTAATATTTCTTTCTTCCAAACTTTGTGTAACTGTGTTGCCCCCATTTTCCTTGATACATTCACATTGGCTCTTGAATTTAAAAAGACAGTGTTAGATCTACTATCAATTAACACATATTTTCCTGCTGGTTTCTCTTACGTACCGGAATTTGGGATTCTCTTCAAGACTGACTTCTAGAGCTGACGGTTCCCAAATTCAGAGATGATTTTAGCAGGAGACTTCAGTGCCAGAATGGATACTGACAATAAAATGCTCTCCTATGATTTCTGTGCCCATGCATATATTCAGCCAATTCCCAGTTATTTGCTGATATACTCCAAAATTACTAGTATAGGAAGAGGAGGATTAGCACAGTTAGCCATTAAATTTGTTCTTAAACAGCTCAGCTGTTGAACTTAGGAGAGGTCACATTCTGGCTTGACTATATGTTAATTACTAGATCACTTGCTGTACAAACTTTTGTATCTGTTCCCTTCCTGACAGTGACAAATTCCTTTTACAAGAATCTTTCACCTTTTCAAAAGTTAGGGCTTTGACTTTAAATGTCTTGGAAATTTTAACAGGAATCTTTTTTTCTGCTCCAGATAATC
>JANHGC010001680.1:172464-184842 GCA_027560395.1 Boaedon fuliginosus
TAAAGCTTTGTAAGCCGCCTCAAGTTCCCCTTGATTGGAGATATGAGGCGGGGAATAAATAAATAAATAAATGAAGCTTAATTACTTATTTTTACACACAAGCCCTTGTGTTGAATATTTTTATTTAAGGCGAAAAGCGTGGATCCAGAGCAAGAGCCTCATTTATTTCCCTCAGTTAATTTATACAGGATTTTCAAATAGTGCTCATAGTGATAAACTTAGCTAAACTCAACTGAGGAGAAATATGGCAGCTGCCAAAATGGCAGGCATAATATTCCAGTTGAAGCATCACCCATTTTAACAAGCAACGCCTGCAGGTGAAAAGAAATGCAGCTTCTATAGTGCAGCCAACCAGCCATCTTGACTTTTTTTTTTTTTTAACCAAGTCAAGTTCAGATTTAAAGCAACTCAAAACCTTGTCTGTTGATCTGCTCTTCTACTGGCATGGATAGATGATTTAGTCAATAGCTGAGATGAATTCAGCTATCACCCAAAAAGAGTGGCTGATACTCAGGAACTTTGCATAATTCCCCCGATGGGGGAAGAGAGACGGGATATAAATCTAATAATAAGTAAATAAATAAATAATCTCCCAGAGTAAGGCTATGCTGAGGAAAGTTTTGGGAACATTCAAATAATTGGTAATCTAGCATCATGAAGTAGTTAGGCCGATGGGTGAATGGGTAGATAGATTAGATCAGGGGTGTCAAACTCACAGCCTGCAGGCCAGATGTGTCACATGCTGGCCAAGCGAGGGAGGGGAGGGGAGGAGTTGTGATACGTCACAAGACGAGGCCTTGATGATACAAGTTTGACATTCCTGGATTAGATGGATGGATTGATGGACGGATGGACTGACGGACAGTCAGATAAATACTGGTAGATAGATGATAGATGGATAGATGGATGGATGAATGGATAAATGGATGAATGGATGAATGGATATATGGATAGATACAGTAGATAGATAGATAGATAGACAGGCAGGCAGACAGACAGACAGACAGACAGACAGAAGAAAATGAGAGAGAAATGGTAGGAAATTTGAGAGAGAGAGAGAAAGAGAGAGAGAGAGATGGTAGAGGTTTGATATTTTGCCCTTATGCTCATGTCCATAAATGTTGCTTCACCCATGTCAGCAAATGCCTTCATTCATCAATTCTAGCTCAAAACTGCACCTTCCCAACAACTGAGCCTGAGATTGTCCCTAGTGCAGAGCAGAGTATTGAATGGAACAGGTAAAGTTCAGGAAGAAGGACAAAGTTCAAAGAAAGGGAGACATGAAGCTTTAAGTGAGTCGTAAGCGTTCAAGGAGACAAACTTTGCCCAGGAAGTCCAAGATTATATTTATTCTTCAGGCACCTGGGCTTAGATCTAACTTTGATTGAAAGCTGCCAGCCAGCTGATGGAGGTTCTTTCCCCCCTTGCTTGAGTACTCTCCATAATTCCATGGACAAATATTAACTTGTCAATCCAACTGACTGAAAATGTTTGGCTTGCGCCAGATGTGTCGCGTGGTACGTCTCTCAAACATTCACTAAAGAGTGATTTGAGAAATAGAGTGCTGGGTGGATTTGTTTATATTGCTTAACTATTGCTTATGTTCAGCTCATGAGGCAGCGAACTCATTTTGACAATAAAACGCCCATTACAAACGAAGAGCTTTGCTTTAGAACAGGGCTATCCAAGCTTGGCAACTTTTAAGACTTGTGGATTTCGACGCTCAGTCAGGATTCTCCAGTCAGCAATGGCGGAGTGGGAAATTCTGGGAGTCCCCAGGTCTCAAAGTTGCCCCAGTTGAACACCCCCGCTTTAGAACGTTCGTTTAAAATTAAAATTAAACTAAATTTAAATTTCCACAAATTCTTAAGGTGAAACCATTTCCTCTTCCTCTGTTCAAGCTTTCCAGAATAAATCAACACTATTATAATACGTACCAGTAGCATTGCAGAGTACAATAGAACAAGCCAATTCCATCAGTTCCCTCTGGAACCAGCTCCCTGAGGAGATCAGGACCATCCCCGCCTTGTTGGCCTTCCGTAAAGCCACAAAGACCTGGCTTTGTCGGAAGGTCTGGAAATGATGTGCCCCCCGCCCCCCGTACTTTCTTTGGATGAGTGGGATATGTTGACTGTGGTTAGATATTTTATATTGTAATTTATTGTATTTTAAATTGTTGTTAGCCACCTCGAGTTCCCCTTGACCGGGGAAGTGAGGTGGGGTATAAATCAAATCAAATCAATAAATAAATAAATCAACAATCAGAAATCTACAAATGTCACTCGTAGATGTTTCTTTCAAAAGAGGTCATTACAAACTCGTGGCATTTATAGTGTGTTTACAATGTGTATAAGTGGAAAGTCACCCTATTAATTCCCTGACAGGATTCTAATTTAACTCCCTGATTCCCCAATTCCCTTGTCTGAAGTTCTCCCCGGCTGCAGCCAAAAAGAGGAAATGGAGTGCATGTCCCAAAGGTGATTTTTTTTCAAGAGGCAACTGGACTTTTTTTCTGTTCTGTTTTTTTCTTTGAAGATGTTTCGCTTCTAAATCTGGTTCACCCCATTGCCATGTTTACTACTGTTCTGAAAATGACCACGTGCTTTGCAGGCCGAACACGGCTGGTTCAGTCAGAAGAGGTGAATGACCTCTTTCTCTGACAGCCTGGACAGCCTTCCAATCACGGCAAAAATTTCTACAATCTGTTGTCCCTCAGTTTTTATCTCCCAACAGCGAATAGCAAAGGAGTGCCCCAAACATTTGGAGGCTATCATGTTTTCTACATTTATGACTCTGATCAGACAACCACACGGCTCTATGTAAGGCAATTGCCAATACAGGTAAACCTTGACTTTACGAAAAGGTCATTTTTTTTAGTGCCATTGTAACTTCAAATGGTCACTGAATGAACTGTTGTAAGTTGAGGACTTACCTACGTCGCTAAATTCAGATATCATCCTTTAGAGAGTGGAAACCTAGTTTCCAAAGGTTTGGAAAAGCTGACTTTGGAATACATGTATGTTCTGTGTTGCCTCTGTCCAAGTCACTCTTTTGCATTTTTCAAATGGTTAGACCTAATTGAAACCTTCATTCGGATGGTTTGGAAATGTTCATTATCTGGTAAATAGAAGCAGAGATGCAAGAACTCTCTAATCAGATATGAACACCACAAAGCCAGCATTTCCCCGGCTGCCTGCAAAATCTGCTTCAGTCAGAAGTTGCCTTTTCAGGACTGCAGGAAGCAGCTTCCCTTCCACCCACTGGTCAGATCACTAGCTATGATATCCTTCAGAAACACCCAGCCGCAATACTTTCAGGCTGTCTGGCACAATTTTCATAAAGTAAGTAACACAATGCCATCCTCTCATTTCAGACCAAAGAGTCCAGCCTCTACCTGTCTAAAGATAGGTATGGAGAAATGTTTTTCATTCCTCTCTCCACAGAAACCTGAAACCATTCTCCTTGCTTTGGTGCACTGCAGAACTAGGGCTATCACCTCTGAGCTGCAAACATCTGGAAGGACACTAAGCGAAGCATCAGGGCATTCGGTAACTCCGTGCCATCATCTAGCGGTCACCATATTTCTGCAGCCCAGATCCAGTTGACCTGGGGCAGAAATCCAGTAAAAGGATTATGGAGAAGAGGGAAAGTTGAATATTTCTAAATACCTATTTATTTTTCATTTGCAATGCTCAGCGTGCATGTGTTTTATCCAGAATGAATTGTCTGCTATTGTGGGTGTTTCCTACATTTTCCTCCTGCTGTTTCTCATCCTCTTCTTTCCCATGTTCTCTACTTTTTTTTTTTTTACAAATATTCCATAATTAAAGCCCAGGTGTTTAAATTTCACTGCCCTTCAGAATCCCTGAGAAGCCTTGTTAAACCTAAGGACAACATTCAAAACAGTGCTTACGCTATTTTGCTAACATTCACCATTAAGAAGAATAATGTTATTTAATCATTTGATCTTCTCTTTATTTTCTCACAATTAGCAGCTGCATGGATTTTTTTTTCTTTTCCTTGACCACGAACCTTCCCTCCTTTTTTAATATGGAGAAAGAGGTGTTTTTTTCTTTTTTTTTAAGTATCTTGTGTGATTTTCCATCCTATGCAACTTCTCTCTGTTGTGAGCCAATTTGTGGTAGCAAAACAGTTTGGCTTCTTCATTGTCAGGTGCCTCTAGAAAGAGCCTGTATTAACACACCATTTCCTAGAAGTTTAGCAATCTCTAGATTGATTTTGTGGCCAGTTAAGATAACATGATTTCTTTGTTGTCCGTTTGCTACCTCTTCTTTGATTCCAGTGAAACGGTGATATGTTCTAACTTGTATTTCCTTCACGGTTTCTTCCCCAATCTAGGTTGCATCACCAGGCTTCGGAGTGGATGGAAAGACACGGCCGTTTCGCCTTTCCCTTTGCTTCCCTTTTACCCCGTTATATTCACATAAATTGTGAATTTTTGCACCTAATCTTTGCCGATAATTTCTTTTTCTAGCTACCATCCATTATCCCAGCTGAGTGCGTTCAAAAATGTACCTGCAGTTACCTCCATTGTGAATGGTACCTTGCACGTTCATTCATTATTGGGTGTTTTTTTTTTCCTTTTCTCTTTATGAATGTCTGTTAGAAAAAGAAAGAAACGGGTTTGAGAGATTGGTTTGTGGAAGGGATATTTGAAATAGCAAGTGAAAAGGTAGGCACAAAAACTATGTTTATTACACCATCTGCAGCTCAAATGTATGCAAAGAAAATTTGATATACATCAAACAGAAGCTTATGTTCAGTATGCCAAGCCCTGTCCGGGTGAAAAAGGACAGCCCTCCTAGGAATCCAAGTCAAGTTAGAAAATATCCAGAGGGAGACGGGAAAAAGTGAATACAAAGTTCCCATCTTGCACAGAAGTAGAAGAACTGAACAATGTCCTGTTGATCGCAGGAGGCAGATCTCACTGAATCCAAGAGGTCTTCTCCATGGTGGCTGTTGCATTTCCTTGCCTCTTCCAATTCAAGTGAAAGATTTGCCGTGTGGAGCTGCCAATTCCTCAGACTGGGGATGTGTTCTCTGAGGGTGCAAGTTTACCACAAATCATTTTCTCAACGCTTTCAGTATCATCCACAAATCACAAAATCTAGTACGTTAAAAATCCTGCTTGTTTCTACAATATATAAAGTGAAAGGACTAAAATGGGTCAAGTGTTATCGTCTTGAAGTTCCTGGAATATGACTTCCTTGAATGAAGAACCCCAGTCAACAAGTCTTTATGACTAATCTGAGTTAGTTCTTGATAGCAATTATCACACCTACTAAATTAAGTTTTTTTTTAATACTTTGCAATACATGCTAATCCAATCAAAGTTAGTTCATGTTCCCCACCCATTTAGATGAGGGAAGTTTTGCTCCATTTCCCATCTTTCACCTCCATTTTGGCTAATCCATCTTCCATCTTCCACTTTGGCTAATTCACCCATTTGGTTTTAGTGAATCTTGATCATGCTTATGATAGTTGAATTGGAGTTTACATGCCTTATCAAATAATAAAATTGGACAAAAATTTCACAAACATTAATATTTCCAATGATTTAAGATGTGCTATCAATGGAGGAAAAGTAGTTTTCTACCTGTAGGTAAGAAAAAGAACATGGCTCACAGGCTGCAAATCAAATCAAAGTACTTTCTATTCATCAGTGCATAACACAAAAATGTTCTAATGTGATCCATAGACCTGAATGGCAACTTCCAAAATCAAATTCCCAGAACTAGTTGTGAATTCTGGGGGTGATCTACAATTTACAGATGCCAAGTTACAAAAGGCTGAAATAAATCTTCAAAAACCTCATAATCCTAAAAAATATACAAATTGTTTTTGTATTTAACAGGTTGGTGGGTTGTTTTGGTAAGGGAAAAAGGTGAATCGACATGATTGTATAGCCCTTTGTATAGTGAGGCATGGGTTTGCACAGAATATATTTGGGGGAAAGGCTTAAAGTCGTTAAAGTTGTACGAACCCAGTTTTCATAAGCTGTTGGTTCCAGAGGGATAGAATAATTAAGAACAACTGGCCTCCAGAGTTGTGGGAGCTCCAACACTGGAGTTTTCAAGAAGAGATTGGACAACCATTTGTCTCAAATGGTATAGGGCTTCCTGCCTCAGCGGGGGGTTGGCCTAGAAGACCTCCAAGCTCCCTTCCAACTCTGTTATTCTGTTATGTGCTGAAAGGAATGACAGGTACCCTGCCACTCTGTTGGGATTCAGCCCATTGATGTTTCAGTGCGCTCAGCTTTGTTGGCCACAGGCAAGCAGGCTGAGAAGTACCTCCAGGCCCGTACCATTTCCAGGCAAACGAGAGTTCAACAAGTGCATGCACTGAGGGGGTGGGAGGGTCACACTTCCCTTCTACCCAACTAATGCCCGGCTCTTGATATCTTCCTGGAACTGCAAAAACAAGACTGTCGAAGTTGGGCACCGAGTGAGTCATAAATGGTATAGACATGCATTGCAAGGTTAAGAAGTGTCAAACCAGCACGCTCTCACTTCTATTTAAAGAGAGAGAGGAGAGAGAAGAAGCAGAACAAAAGACAGGGCTGCCCAATTTGGTTTCTGTGCATTGCAAGTATCCGTGCAATAGAAAGCGGTCCCTCCAAACTTTAGAACCATTCAGAATGACCCAGGCAGCCTGATGGCCCTTTCTCTGCAAACACGGAGCCAGATGACAGGTTGTGTAATTTAAGAAGAGGGTTATCAACGTGCCATATGCACAACTGAACAGGTAAACATCGAATGCACCAGGATAGGAAGGAGGAAAGACCTTACCTAGAAGCTCCTCTGGATCCTTCATCGGAAGGAATTAGTTCGAATCTTATTTACGTTTATTTGGAACCGTAAAACCATAAAATTCTGGAGTATGCCAGAAAAAAGCAGAGGATTTATAGGTTAATGGAAAAAGCTACCACTCCCTTTTCAGTGTTGACTTTATTAGATTAAAAAGAAGACGTAGATAAGATTAATGTAGGTGGGCTGCAAAAACCCAAACCATAGGATGGCAGCAAAGATCTACAGAAAGCTCTAAATCACTGCTGCCATCTAGTGGACATGGGGAGTTTGGCAGCTCAGATATGTCAGTATTGTATAATACAGATAGTCCTAGACTCATGACCATAATTGAGCCCAGGATTTCTGTTGTTAACTGAAACTTTTGTTGAGTTTTGCCCCATCGTACGACCTTTCTTGCCACAGTTGTTAAGTGAATCACTGCAGCTTATAAGTTACTAACCTGGTTGTTAAGTGAATCTGGAGGTCTCAAAAGGTGATCATATGATCCTGGGACACTGCAATGGTCATAAATATGAACCAGTCGCCAAGCATCTGAATTTTGATCACATGATCATGGGCATGCAGCAAAAGTCGTAACTCTAAAAAATGGTCATAAGTCACTTTTTTCAGTGCTGTTGTAACGTTGAACGGTCACTAAATGAACTGTTGTATGTCAAGCACTATCTTTAATCCCAAATTAGGTTTGGGAAGAGCAAAGAGTTCCTAATTTTGGGAAGAGCAGAGTATTCATCAAGTCCACAGGTTTTTCACTTTGTCAGGATGGGATTCATCACTCAAGAGGCAAGTTAGTGTAAATTCTGAATCTGTGTCGGTCCCTTGCTGGAAAAATGGGTCAGATTTGCACTAAAGTTCTGAATCACAATTACTCTGTTCTTTCAGGAAACCCCCAGCGTGACTCCATCTTTAGCATTAGCTCTCCAGCTTATATTTGGGATTGCTGACAGCAGAATCACCAGTTACATTTTTATTAAATGGTTTTTATTACAAGTACATTATTAGTATCATCAGAATCATCTCACCTTGCACAGTTCAGTTTAGAAGAGAGATGAGACACATCTTACATTAGTACTGATGAACGTTGAAGTTTCTCCCATTGTTGATAAATTGACCCCTGATGCCAGTACATTCAAGGCACATATTTCTCTTATTTCAAAAGCACTTCCCTTCGTCTTCTCTGCCATTGCTGTCCTTGCCCTCATTCACCTCCACTGCCTCTACTCAAAACCGTGTGGTCACACCAAATAATTGGACCAAGCTGCAATGAATTGGGAGAAGTTTGATTAAAGTGAGAGGTAAAGAAGCCACGATCACAGCAGTCCGTTCTCAGCCCAATTCATGTCACAGGTATGTTGTGTGAAAAATAGAAGGTCAGAGCACTGGGGATGTATTCTGCTTTGAGTTGACCAAAAACATAGGTAGAATAAAAAGAAAGAAAAGAAAGAAAGAAAGAAAGAAAGAAAGAAAGAAAGAAAGAAAGAAAGAAAGAAAGAGCACCTTTGCTTTGCTTAGGATCAACTTCAGTTCCTTTCTTCCCATCCATGTCTTTACAGATTCCAGACACCAGGACAAAACTTCAACCACATTGACAGTGTGGTCTGGGATAATTATGTAGAATTAGGTATCATCGTGTTGAAAATACAGCACCTGAATCAATAAATGCCTTCTCCAATAAATCCATGTAGATCAGTGTTCTTCAAATTTGGTAATTTTAGCAACCTTAAAGACGTGTGGACTTCAATTCCCAGAATTCTCTAGCCAGCATGGGAATTCTAGAAGTTGAAGTCCACACTTCATAAACTTAGGCACTAAAAAGTAGATGAAAGCAAACTAAACCATGCACGCCACATGTCACTGTCTACAAGGCTGATCTCCTCTTCTTCACAGTAACCAGGGGGTAACATCCAGCGAAGAATGTGCAACCATTCTAAGGAAATGGCCTCAATTCCCATAGGCAGTTCAGGAGGACACCATAGTCATGAATGGTGAGGAAAGGTTTTCAGCATTCTGACTAGGTAAAAGAAGGTTTCTTTTACATGGAAATTAAAAAAGGTCGAATGCCAGGAATTATTGAATACTTGACAACTTGTCAACCTGTGGGCTTCGACTCCTAGAATTCCCCAGCCAGCCATGTTGGGGAATTCTGGAGTTGAAGTCCACAAGTCTTAAAGTTGCCAAGGTTGAACACCGCTGCTTAAATGTCTTTAATAATATTCATGTTTTCACTGGGAAGAAGAAACTAAAAATCAGGATATTAGAACAACCACCTATCCTTCTGATTTAAAAAAAAAAAGATTTTATGGCCTATATTGAGTTAATCTTTGTTAGGGCAGTAAATATCCCCACAGGAGGTGTGCCAGACATGTTTATAGCTACAGGCGCTTTCCTCCAGCCTGGAATCTGCTCTGCGTATATTTTATGCTTTCCTAAGGAGCAGCTGGGATGAAGAATTCAGAGAAGGAGCCTGAGATCCTAAGGAGTACAAGGAGATTCCTGAGGCCATTAAACAAAAATGTGACCCTTGTGGGTCTTCAGTCTTCTTTTCCTGACTGGGGAAGTGGGTTTGAAGAAGTCTTTGAGAGGGTGGGAGGGGTCAACACTCAACTCATTCCCCTCACTACTAATTTTCACTCCAGTTAATTCACCAGCCCGGCAGGTATAACTGTTGGGAGACTGAGCACCTGTCTCCAGATGTCTCTTCCAGTTCCACCCTGAGATTTACCCGCTATTAACGACATCTCTCTCATTACAACCTCGTGTTATCAAAATAACGTTCTCTTTTATTATGAAGGAACTGGTGGCCTAGGGGTGTGGGAAGCAGAGCAGGTGAGGGTGGGGACAGGACCATCACCTGGATGCAAAGCAAAGGTGAGCAAGCCGTTGGAGCAGAGGACAGCAGTGAGATTTTTTTAGTGCCAGGTCACACGCCAAAACCCTAGAACAAAATGTAGATTTAGACTTCGTTTCCACTTAGTTAAAAACAAATATTGCTCACATGTTTACTCTCTAGGCATGCATTTCGGAAATTCCCTCCTTTTATCACATTTTAAAATTACATGCATACACACACAGTAGTGGAATAAGAGTTAAGATACTGGAGTACAAGAAGGAAGTCCCAGGTTCTAATCCTGACTTAGATGCAAAATTTGACTGGGTGACGTGCGGTGACTAGATGACAACTTTCTACTAACCTGCAGAAAAGCGGTAAAATACCACGCATAACCTTCACTGCAAAAAAATTCTCCTGCAATGAATTGATTTGCACTGATTAATATGTCTTGGTGTGAATGTGTATGTGTAGTGGGCTGACTGTGTGCACACTCACATATGTGTACCTTCCCTTATGTCGGGTGTCAGCAACCTGCGGCTCTAGAGCCGCATGCGGCTCTTTGGGCCCTCTGCTGTGGCTGCCTGTTGGGTGATCCCACCACTGGCTGGCCCTGCCCCTCGCCCTCCCTCCTCACCTGGCCTGAGAAAGTAAAGCACAAAAAACAGAAATGAGAGGGAGGGAGGGAGAGAGACCCATTTCCCACTGAAAACACAGGGAGTCACAGGTAGGCGTGGTGGTGAGGGTTGTCATATGACTGGGTGGGAGTGATGTTGAGTTGGCCATGCCCATCCCGGTTTTGTGGCTCCTGGTGTTTTCGGTGAGAAACGGGTCCAAATGTCTCTTTGAGTGTTTAAGGTTGCAGACCCCTGGGCTAGTCCCTTCTTCTCAGACCTAGGAAGGAAGCAAGGGCAAAGCATTTGGGGGGGGGGGGAGGCTGCCTAACCCTACATCAGAGGTATCAATAGACTGTGACTGTTGGAATAAAACAGCTCTTTTCTATGTGCAACATGTGTGTGATGCATGTAGCCCTAGATTTACAGGAATAACTTTCCCTCCTTCTTACTTTATGTATGTTCTTGAACTTGGCAAAAATTCAGGTCTCTGGGAGGTGATTCCAGTCAGCACCAATGCTAATAACTTAATTATATAAGCAGACTGGCTCCAGGTTTTGGCAGAAAGTAAGAAACTTACAGTATTTATGTATGCTAATATATATTTAATTGTCTTGTTTTCATCTTTTTGGTGTTTTCTAATGTTCTCAGTTGCCTGAAGCATTCTATAAATGAAAAAGGTGGACTATATCTATAATCCAGAAAGAAAGAAAAAATGCTAATAAGAATATCTGATGAGAGGTTGCATAGAGCACCCCCTCCATTTCATCTATGATAACAACCAATAGTAGGTCTCATACAAATGAGATTCTCTGAGTTCAATGCAACATGCATACTTCTAAACTCAGTGCAACAAGTAGGAACAAAACACACACCATTTAGGTGTGCACCACCCATAGGTTTACCGTATTTTTATTTCAGAGAATACTATGACTCTCTTCTTGGAAATGTCTCTTGCCATGTTGCTCACATTGCAGAAAATATGTGAACTGACATGTTTTTCATTTGACGTCCCTGAAATAATTTCTTCAATGATGCTTTCTAAGGAAATCAACAAGAGCTCCCTAACTAGTGTTTTCAAATAACATACTATTGTGGAAATATCCGTAATCTCTTGTTATTCTCACTTAGTTCTTCCTTCACAATGAAAGGAGAATTGTAAGCAAAAATCAACTGTGATTTTAGTATTCCTCAGGATAGCCTGACTTCTACTTAACCCTGAAGATAATTATGGTAAAACAATAGCAGTGAAACACCCACTAACTAGAACTAGCAGGGAAAACCATGTGCTACTGGCATCAATCACAAGGGCTATTTGGATAATGAGGAGAGATGGCTACTGACATATTTCAGCAGAGGTAGTCTTCTTGCTGGGAGCATTTTCCAAAATGCCAAAAGCTATCAGAGTTAAAAGGCAAGATGGTTGGCATATAGATTGAAAAAGGAGAAAGAAAAGAAATTGATGTATCAACTAATAGATGATGAACTCTTCACCATCAAAATGGTGACAAAAAGAAAATAATTCAAAACTATTATGAAAATCTATATGATCAAGAGACAATTTCAGAAGATAAAATAAAACAATACCTAGAAGAAGAAACAGTTAAAGAAAGAATAATAATGATGGAATTAACAGAAGCAATTAAAAGACAAAAGAATGGCAAAATACCAGGTCCAGATGGACTACCAGCAGAGCTATACAAAACTTTACAAAACTTTTTTATTAACTCAGTGCTGGAAGTATTCAATGAACTACTGTTAGAAGCGAAAGTATCAAATTCTTGGATGGAAGCATATATTACGTTCATACTGAAAGAAGACTCAGACTTGCAACAGATAAAAAACTATAGACCAATATCTTTATTGAATGCGGTTTATAAAATATTTGCTTCAATAATTACAGAAAGACTAAAGAGATTTTTAAATCAATTTATGCACCCAGATCAAAATGTCTTTTTTTACCTAAGAGACAAATTAAAGATAACATGAGAATAATTTTGAACACATTGGAATACTATGAAGCACATCCAGAGAAGCAAATGGCATTGATTTTCCTTGATGCACAGAAGTTGTTTGACAACGTGAACTGGCAATTTATGCTAGCACAATT
>JANHGC010001681.1:67204-77281 GCA_027560395.1 Boaedon fuliginosus
GAAGAAGCACATGGGAAGGGCTCCTTATCTCTTTCTCAGGGTGACCATTTCCACAACATCTTTGCACCTGTGGACTGGCTCATTCAACATCTGACTGAGGGGAGGGGCTTCTAACCACTTTATCCTGACCACTTTATCCTAACAGAATTGCCTGCTTTGCATTGTCCTGCATTCACCTTCTTTCAATAAAATCTTCGTTTTGAAATGCTAACATTTCAAGAGCCCATGCTTTCTTGAACAGGAAGGAGAGGCAGGTCCTTATAATGAGGTGGCTTTGGAATAATTTACTCCGAACTTCTTTATAAGATTGTTTGATATAATAGCAGGTGATATAGAAGAACAACGGATTACACTGGATAAAACAAAGCCTGAGATTGACCTTAATGTGGATTTCAGAATTTTTTTAAGGTGCCGGATCACAAAAGCTTATATGGAAAGATCTGCTGGGTATCTGAAAATGGATTTTAAAATGCCAGAGTGTAACACGGAAAATTATGCCAAAGTGGATTTACATGAAAGAAACCAGTTCATATCTTAATGATTAATGGGACATACAAATAATAAATCAGATGAGTGATTTGCAAACTCTTGATTTACAGAAGAAATGTGTGAAACCAAGGAAGGAGATAAAGAGGACTTACTCAAAGAGTTCCAGAAAGGAGGCAAAGACAAAATGATAAGAAATCAACTGGTGAGACACACAATTGATGGGACTAAAGATCAAGATTTATAAAATTAAAAAGAAGGTTTATAAAGTGAATCTGTTTGATCAGGGTTGCCAAATACTTTTACTTATTATAATTCATCGTATAACTTGATCACACTGTCTTCTAGCAGTTGTCTATGGAGATTCTCATTCACCCAGATCATGGTTTTCCCAGAAGTGCTCTTTTCAAGAGACAAATGGACTTTCTTGTTTTTCAGCTCTTCGGCTTCTTGGATGAGAAGTGAAATGTCTTCAAAGGAAAAAAAAGTCCAATTGCCTCTTGAAAAATCACCTTTGGCTCTTCTATTAATTGTTTTCTAAATGATAATTAGCATTATGAAGGCCAACAAAAAGGAGAAATAACCTTTTGTGTAAACACTCCTCCTGTGAAAGAGGTTCCTGTTTTTCTATTTTATTTGCAACTAGCTGATGACCCAGCCTTGCTCGGGAGGTGGGGTTATTTTTATTTCTTGAAAGGAAGCATAATTGTGCCAGAATGGTGCAAGTACCTGAAGTGCCTTTGGGGCTGAATTGGAACCTTACAGAGTGCTCCTCCCCCCTTGCCTCAGCTAAGGTCCATTTGAAAAAAAGTGGTTTTAAAACCTGCCTCAGAGACTTTCTGGGGGGGCAAGCAGCTGAAGTCCATTTGGGACTGAATTGGAGGCTTGCAGAATGATCCTCCTCTCCCCTCCCCCCTTGCCTCAGCTAAGGTCTGTTTGAAAAAAAAAACACCTGCCTCAGAGGTGTTCTCTGGGCTTTCTGGGGTGCAAGCAGGGTGAATCAGAAGGTTGCAGAGTGCTTGTCCTCGCCCCACTTGCCTCAGCTAAGCTCCATTTGAAAAAGGGGGCATTTTAAAAAAGGGGCTGTCCTGCACGTGCTCAGTAGCAGTTTTCTGTGCTGTTTTTGCTGACGGTGGTGGTGGGGGGTTCCCTTTGCCACACCTTTTGAAGGAAAATAGGGGGAAAAGAAGCCTATGAACCCCCCAGTGCTGATTTTGCAACCCTAAGGAAGGTATGTGTGAAATTTGGGCGAGATTGGTACAGGGGTGTAGATTTGTATAGAGCATGCACAGACACACAAAGACATACACGCACACATGCACACACACACACCGCCACCGCCACCACCACCAGACTTCTGTTTTATATATATAAATATGTTTGTTTGTTTGTCTATTTATTTATTTATTTATTTATTTATTAAATTTATACCCCACCTCTCTTCCCTAATCAAGGGGAACTCGAGGTGGCTTACAACATAATTAAAATACAATCAGTAAAAAAATCCTAAAAAGCAATAAAATAACTATAAAACTATAAAACTCAACTATTGATCTCAATTATACAACACACGTACAATCATTCTTACAGGGGAGTCATCAATTCCATGCCTGCCGACAGAGCCGGGTCTTCGTGGCTCTGTGGAAGGCCAATAGATCTATGTGCTGGGCTCTGACTTAGCCTCTTCTCAAGACTTTATTTTTAATTTCTCTTGCTGGTGGCTTCAATCATACCTCTGTTTGGGAGTTCCCAGAAGGTCCTATTGTTACAAACTTTCCCATCATCTTGAAGTCTTCTTGGCTGTTCATATTTTCTAATCTAAAACTCAATAGAAGGAATTCTCACATTCTGTCATTAAGATTTCCAAAATATGGGAAACTGGAGGAGATTCAGGATCCCTGAAAGGGGATTATATACTGAAGGACAGAACATGGTCACAGAAACTCAAATGCACAAACATCTATCTTGTGTGTCTCATTACTAAACAAGTGCAAAAACAGCATAGCCACTGAAATTCTCTTTTCTTGGGGAAAAAAAAGCCAGATAAGAATTCTCTTTCATCAAACTAAATGAAAATGTATGGGATGCAAGATAATGGGTTTTTGCAAATTACTACTTTGTGATGAATTTCCGCCTTTTAAAATTTTTTCGTCTCCTTCCCTTTAGAAAACTAAAACCCAGGGGGAAAAAAAGTGCATGAAAAACTTTTATTACAAATGAACATTGGTTAGCTTATTAAAAAGAATGCCTGATTTGAATCATGAGGATAAACTGTATGTTACTGCTTTACAAATGGCCTTGTTCTCATATCACCACTAATGTTTATAAGAAACATTCTGTACTTTGCAATAAAGCCACCAAGCAAGGCAGGCTGGATTTGTAAACCTTCTACATTTTTGTTGTGCTTTTTTTCACCAATAATGAAAGGAAGAGAAAAAAGGGAAAGGAGGGTATAAATCTTCCATATAAGAGGAATAAATAGGAAATAAAGAACAAAATGACAAGAGAGAGTACAAATTAATTTATATTTTGATATGATCACAAATAAGGTAAAAATCCATTGTAATGGGTGGATAAAGCACCCAAAAGGAAATTCATGTAAATAACATTGCATTGGTCAGAAACTCAACTGTTTCTCTTTTTTTGCTATGCAAATGATGCTGCATTGTTTGCTGAGAACTCACATGATTTGCAGCAAATTTTAGATAGATTGTACGATGCAATAAGACATAGAAATTGGAGGGGGAAACTGCAAATTATATAAAAGTGGTGAAAAATTAAAACTTGCAAATTAATGTTTGTATTTGAGTGAATGTTAAGAGGAGAAAATGAATGATAAAATGCTATACAAATGTAGTTAATGGCATATAATTTATTGCGGGGCTGTCAAACTCACGGCCTGTGGGCCGGATACATCATGCACTGGCCATGCCCACATTCAGTTTAGCAAAGGGGAAAAAAGTTGTGATGATGCTGTGACGATGCGAGAGATGCGAGATCTATTGCCTCCAACAAGCATTTGTCAAAGGAAACAGATGTTTCTGTAAAGCAGGATGCTTCAATACAATATGATTTGGCATAAGAAAATTGTGGAAATGAGGATAGTTTGCAAGGACAGAAAGGTATGAAGGTAATTTAGTGGATAGTCGTGGTGTAAACTACAGGCAGATAGTTTCCTCACGTCTTAATTCTGTCTTAATTCTGTGCTCTGCAAAGAATTGCTTATTTTGAAAGTCAGTTGCATGATGGATATGTTTAAGAGTAGGAAGAAAACAATAGCATACTCTAAGACAGTGGCCCCCAGTGACCTCCAGTTCCATGGAGAACAGTTTTCCTGTAGTTGGGGTGGTCGTGTTCATGGTTTCATGCATTGCCTGGATCCCATGTATGTGCAGATGGGGCTTCGCTTTCTTGTACAGCCTGGTTCTTGGCAGGCTGTGGACTGGTGCTGATCCATAGCTTGGGGGTTGGGGACCCCTGCTTTAAGGTACTGTGGGCTGACCCAATATTGGAAGTTCTATAGTAAAAACACAGGCATAAATAAAATGGAACATCCTAGGGAATACAGTAGTTTATATGAACGAATGAATGAATGAATGAATGAATGAATGAATGAATGAATGAATATAATAATAATAATAATTTATTGGATTTATACCCCGCCTCTCTTCACCCGAGGAGAACTCATTCATGAAAGAATGAATGGTTTTGTAAAATTAGTATTCTAACCTCCGGTCCTGTTTGTTTGTAAATAGCATGAATAATTTATTACTTTATTTATTTTAAATGCATATGAAGCCCGTTTCACTCTGGGTGGTTTACAATGAAAATAATAAATATTACAATATTAACTACAGTATGATACACACAAGCCTCCCAGTCAGGACTCCAAGCCAATTGGCAGAGTCAGTTTTAAACCCTTTCTGGAAGGCCAAAAGGGAAGGAGCAAACCTCTCCACAGGCAATAAGAAGTTCCAAAGAGAAGGGGTCATAGTAGAAAAGGCTCTTCACCTAGATGCTACTAGTCAAAAAACCAATGGGGTCCACATCATGCTGCTTCTACCAGATTGAGTATTTATTTATTTTATTCGATTTATATCCTGCCCCTCTTCACCCATCTGGGGAACTTGAGGCGGAGTAGGGTGAGCCAATCCCATTGGGGTGAGATGGTTCCTCAGATAACCTGGTTCCATGCCACAAAGGGCTTTAAAGGTGATAACCAACACCTGGCATTGAACCAACAACCAGTGCAGCTCATACAACAGTGGTGGTTAGATGTGCCATTGTAGGGACAGCTAGAAATGTTCATGCTGCTGCATTCTGAACAAATTGTAGCTTCCCAATATTATTCAAGGATATCCCCAGTAAATACAAACAGGAGATGCCCATGGTATGAATGACTGAGCACAGGGCCTCAAGGTCCAGGAAAGAGTGCAACTGGCATACACGAAGTTGTGTAAAGGCAGGAGTCACAAGTCTAGGAAGGTCTGAAAGTTGCACACTGGGTCTGTCAAAGGTAATGAAACTCCAACCAGAACTAAATATGATAATCTCCCAGATGTTGAGACTCCACACATCCCTAGTCTCACCAGGGTTCAGCTGAAGCTTATTGTCCCCTATCCAACATCCTACAGCCTCCAGGCACTGCAAAAGAGCAGACACAGCAACATTTGGTTCACCCAGGATGGAGATGTATAGTTGAATATCATCATGGTACTGAAGATATCTAAAATCTGTCCTTATTAACCACAGGTTATGTTTTGGCCATCCAGGTGAACATAGGTATTTTAATATATGTTTTTTTTCTAGCCTCATAGCTCTGTGTTTATGGTTAACATATGCAAATACAATTCACCCCAGGTATTTGTACAGATAACTCATCTTCATCTTTTTAATGGAACAGCCATTTGAACTGTCCACTTCAAGATTAGCGGAGCAGCCTGAAATCACCACATTAATGGTAATCTTGGCTCCACTTCAGAAATAGCAACTGTGCGAAGGAATGGCATCTGCCAACCCCATCATGCATGTAATGTCTGGTTAGCATTGACAGTTCCTCTGTGATTTACATGCTTTGTAATGTATGGGTGGCAAGACGCCACTCCAACAGAAGGAGAATCACTCATCTGCCTTGAATATCAAGTGGTAGAGATAACATGCCTGATTGAGCAGGCTGCTCACTATGAATTTTGATTGGAATGCCCACTGGAAGAAGGTGTTACTAAAGAGTGGAATGGAATGATAAAGAAAGGATGATTCCTGCAGCAGGCATTTTGGTTGACATTCAATGTATCTGCAAAGCTCCCTGCTGGAATGTATTACCATGACAGGTAGACATGGCTACGAAGTCTGAGGGGCATTTCAGAAAACGAAGTTCATAGAATGGACCAGGGATCTCTCTCTCTCTTCATAGTGGCCAGTCAAAGGCTTGTGGGTGGCTTAAACTGTTTCTCATAGGGTTCGCTTATGCTGCAAATATGGAGCTAGCAGCCACTGATGGATTACTCCCCTCATGAGTTAGTCAATTTCATTATAGTTATTTATCATTTTTATTGTTGTGGTTTTGACCACTGATGATGGAGGATGACTGCCTGCACTAGTATCTTCAGTTTTCTTGGCAAGATTTTCAGAAGAGGTTTGCCATTGCCTCCTTCCCGAGAGAGGGCTGAGGGAATGTGACTGGTCACCATCTGGCTTTGTGCTAAGGCAGGACTAGAACTAAGAACTCCTGGTTTTTATACTGATGCCTTAACATAAAACTGACTCACAAAGTTATCTTAACTACCGGTATCTGCTTGTGCCAGTCACTTGTGGCAGTCTGCTTGTAGTGCTTCACTTATGGTAGTCCCAAAGGTGCTTTTTCAAAAGGCAAACTGGACTTTCTTCGTTTTTCCTTGAAGATGTTTTTCCTTGAAGATGCGAGAAGCATTTGGGACAACCATGACCTGAATGACTGAGAATCTCCATAGACATTCACTTGTGATAGATTTCTCGTTATATGATGCACTCCCTTTGTGCATGCTTTTTATATAATAATTTTATGAAAGATTATATTATATAGACAAGACTAATACAAAATATTTAAAAAGTTCAAAGAAAAAATAAAAAGGGAGGGGGGAGGGAGGAAATATTTTCACTTTGTGCCACCAAATATAAGCAACTTTAACAAGTTGCAATCTCCTCATCCTATATTTCACTTAATTCTCTATAAACAAATCTTTAAAACCTCTTCATTCATCCTAATTAGCAAACATCCATTAAGGGTTACCAGAAATAACAGCCTATCTATTGTAAACTTGATCTAATAAAGCCACTGGAATTCCTTCCTCGTACATTTATATCTCATTTTCTATTATTAAACAAATCCTTCAAACCACATCATTCAAATCTAATCAGTAAAAATCCAGTAAAAGAGATAACTTCATAACTATTTTAACCTTAATCAGATAAATTTAAAATACAGCAAATTAATTATTTCCCATATAATTCTTATCTATAAACAAAATATAATAATCTAGTCCTGGTGAAAAAAAAAATCCATTAAACATTTCCAGAAATAGCAACCTATTTATTTTAACCTTGGTGGGGGAAAAAACAGCTTTATATTCCTTCCCTTCCTCCCAACAATCAAGTCCCTTAATGTTAACACTGTTTTGGTTACTTTTCATTTTCCTTTTGTCTCTTTTCACAAAAACTGTGATATAAACAAACCAAAAGTGTTCCCAACTAGAATGTTTCATGCACCTTTCCTTAGCATGCACTATAACACTGCTCCTTAGATACACTTTTATTTATTTTTTAATTTATGCTCTTTAACATACAGATATCTCTCATATTTGTTTGCTTTTTTTCTAAATATACGAGGTTTCTGTTCTTCAAATATGGGAGTGGAGATGGATGACTGCTAGCAGACGCCACATTTTGTTGTCAAAATGTGCACAATATGACTCTCGGAAGATGAGGCCAATTTGTTCTTATTAAAATCACTTTTTAAAAATGTTCAGTTGTTTGGTTTTGCTTTTTGGAAGGGGTTTTTTTTTACAGTCTTGACATTTTCTTTTGAACTCATCCTGAACCACAGCCTTTCATTTGGGAAATACAAATGCTTATCTAATAATCATCTATAACTGTAAACAGGACATCACCAGAAAGCGACAGCAATTGCAAAGTAACAATAGTAGCAATAGCAATAGCACTTAGACTTTTATGCTGTTCCATAGTGCTTTACAGCACACTGTAAACACGGCGTGCTATGTGACAGACAAATGCCAACCCATCTTAAATCTAAGATTTACAAGACAGCCATCCACCCTGTTGCACTGTATGGCACTGAAAGCTGGGCAGCAACAACAGGGACCGAAAACTATCTCCATGCCATGGAAATGTGAATGCTCCATTGGATATCAGGTATCTCCTTTCTTGACCACGTCACAAATGACACCATTTGACAACATTTTGGTATGGCACCAATTATAGAGAAGATGAGAGAAGGCCGACTCCACTGCTATGGACATGTCCAGGACTGCCTACCAACTAGAAGCCAATGGCCAGCTACCTTGCAGGCATCCAAAACAGAGATGACAAGACACCAACAACAAAGATATGAAAGCCACAGGTCTATGCCCTGGAGACAAAGCTGACCATGCAAAGTGGTGTTCAATGATCCAAAAAGCAGAACCAACACCTGTGGGAATATGCTAGGAAGAAGTGCTTTACAGCACACTCTAAGTGGTTTACAGAGTTCAGGATTGAACTGCTAGCAGTGAGCAGAGTCAGCCTCCAATACTGTATTCCAACCATGAATAATAATAATATAAAAAGTTAGTGCCATAACATTAAGATAGTGATCAAGAGGAAGGAAGGAAGGATTGATTTTTAGATTACATTTTAATAATTTAATTGTTGCATTTAATTGTTGCCTAACCTTTTGTCAGCATAAATTATTTTTCAAGTAAAAATAAATTGAATAACTGGTAAGGAAAACAAATAAACAAATTGTTTCATACAATCTGCTGCCTTAAACATACACACACACATGAAGATACACACAAACACACCCATAAAGTTGAGGTACAGTGTTTTTTGCTCTTTTTAATATCTATTTCTGGTCAGCTTTTCTCTCTTTCTTCTCTCAGTTAATACCACCTTTAACTGTATTCTGGGGACAAAATGCAGCTTTCCCAGTCTGCTTTAATGTAGCAGGAGCTCATTAGTGTCATTCAAATAAATTGGTGTGAAATGTGACCATCCTAAGGTGTATTTATTTACAGTTGCAAATTGGAAATAATATCATTTTGATCTAGAACATAACAATTAGAGAATACCTCTACTGGGATTTGTAGAAATGCCATTTGCCCTCAGTTAAACACAAATCATTCTTATTACTGTTATTATTACTATTTGTATGCCTTAATTGAGTAGTGTGGAAAAACTGGGGTTGTATTTGCAGGTGCGGTAAATTGTAATTCAGAGCAAATGGTTGTCCAAAAGAGCTGTGTTAATGAAAAGCAATTTAATCTTGTCAATATGGCAGGTAGAAGCAAAGTGATCGTATTCATTCTTTGCAGCAAAATGTCTGAGGGAAATTCTTCTCTATTTTTTTCCTATGGGTTCTCATTCATTTTGTTTCTGAATTGGCTTAAAAGAAAAAAGAGAATTTTGGAGTTGCTCCCACAAGATAGGTTAGAACAGTGTTTTCTAAACTCTGGTCCTAAAACCTCTTGGGGTCACCAAGACCTTCTGGGGGGGGTGTCCCTCAAAATTCAAAATTATTAGCCAGCTTACATTGGAAAACAATATCATATTAAAATTCCATCAAAAAATCATGAGATGTGGTAGTGGCAATCAGTGGGTCTATTTTAATTTTTAATACAGTAAATATTAATAAAGCACACAAACAAAAACTCTTTTGAGGATCTCATTTTATTTTTAAAATGAGGAGAGATCCTGAGAGAGATAGAAAGAAAATAAAAATACTGGATTAGAATACTCGTGCTCTTTTTAGGTGCTGGCTGGGGAGTGGAATGTGGTATTCTTGCTTTATTTAGTTACTAAGCTCCTGCGTACCTTGAAGGAAGCTGATTATCTAGATCCCTTGCAGTCCGGGTTCAGGCCCAAGTACAGCACTGAGACAGCATTGGTTGCACTAGTAGATGATCTCTGGTGGGCCCGGGATGGAGGAGCTTCCTCTATCCTGGTGCTTCTTGACCTCTCGGCAGCTTTTGATACCATTGACCATGGTATCCTTCTGGGGCGGCTCAGGGGGTTGGGAATAGGAGGCACTGTGGCCTATCTCTCGGGCTGTACCCAGTCGGTGTTGGTGAGGGAACAGAGATCGGACCCGAGTCCCCTGCCTTGTGGGGTTCCTCAGGGTTCGATCCTTTCCCCTCTACTATTTAACATTTGCATGAAACCGCTGCGTGAGATCATCTGACGGTACGGGGTAAGGTATCATCAGTAGTCTGATGATACCCAATTGTATATCTCTGCCCCAGGACAAACTAGTGATGCTGTAGAGGTGATGTCCTGGTGTCTGGAGGCTGTGAGGATCTGGATGGGGACCAACAGGCTCAGGCTCAACCCTGACAAGAC
>JANHGC010001682.1:70422-81712 GCA_027560395.1 Boaedon fuliginosus
GCAAACACACACACACAGCCCAATTCTCCCACCAAAATAACTGTTACACACCCCTGCACACAGAGAGGCGCGCACGCACACACATTTTGCCCTTTTTTTCCCCCCCGTCTCCCTGTTTCCATGGCAACAAGGTGGGTGAGGCCTCCAACTGCCAACTCAGCTGTCATCCTTTCACCCTAAAAGCCTCATAATTGCTTTTATTTGCATACGACAATTAGGCAGGATGGCTCACAGCAAGGGAACCAACCCCTCTCTCTCCCAACACACACCACGCCAGCCTGTAATTTATAAAAGATACACACCATGTGGTGGAGTTCTGAAGTGGAATGATGTGCCCTTTCATGTGATTATAAGCCATTAACAAAAGAAAACATCCCCCTTTCAGGCTATTAAAAAAAAAAAAAATGCCTATCTGGTGTGAACCTGCAAAAAAAAATAAAAAGTAAAAAAAAAAAAAAAAGTACCAAAAAAAAAAAAAATTGAAGAGGGAGAGAGAAAGAGGAGGGGGAAAAAAATAGGAATCCTCCACAAAGTTTGGCCTCCTGTATCTAGACCCTTCACATTCATTATCACATTGAACTCCGAGAGAGAGAGAGAAAGAGAGAGAGAGAGAAAGGAGAAGTCCCATTAAAAAGAGTTACATTGCAGCGGGGTGGGTTTTTTTGATGAATAACCAGCAGAATAAGCAACAATGGCAGGTCGAAATGGAGCAGGCATTTGAGGGGAGGGTCCCATGACAGTGTGGTCCTCTCCTGAGCCAGGTGGGGGACAATCCTGACCACCTTATTTTCCCCTCAAGTGAAGACCGGTCTAATAAAGAATCCAGATTAATTTCCAAATTGGGAGGAAGAGATGCCCAGAGGGAAAACCCCACACGTGGTAAGGATCTGAAGCCTGTGAGAAATGTTCAACCTTCAAAATGCTATCCCAATGGTGCTTTTTCAAGAGGGAACTGGACTTCCTTGTTTTTTTCTTTTGAAGACGTTTCGCTCCTCATCCAAGAAGCTTCCTCAACTCTGACTGGATGGTGGGGAATGGAAGGATTGATATTCCTTGCAGACAGCTGGTCATTTGCGTCCTTTCTCTAAAATGTCATTGAGGCGACTTGGAGGTTTGTCTTCGAAGACGTTTCTCTTCTCACCCAAGAAGTTTCTTTATTTCTGACTGGATGGTGCAGAATGGAAGGATTGATGCTCCTTGCAGACAGCTGGTCATTTGCATCCTTTTAGAGGGTCCTTGAAGCTCTTGGAGGTTTCTCTGTGTCCTCAGGGTCACCTGAGTGGTGCAAATGGTTCCTGTAGTCTGCAATCTTTCCCTCTGGAAATCCATTTTTAATCCCACACCATTCCAAGGATGGAAATCCTTCCATTGCCCACCATCCAGTCAGAGCTGAAGAAGCTTCTTGGAGGAGAAGCAAAACATCTTCAAAGAAAAAACAAGGAAGTCCAGTTGCCTCCTGAAAAGACACCTTTGGGACAACCACGACCTGGAGGACTGAGAATCTCTACGGACCTTCAAAATGCTTCCTTAGCCAAGAGATATCATTGTTTATTTGTTGGTTTTTCAGTTGCGGTTGGAAACAGAGACCTCAAAAGCTTTGGAAGAGATCTATGTTATTAACAGCGCAATTCTACTGTGCAAAGGAAGAGGCAGTCTCGGTTTATTTTATATTATTTTTCTAGCAAGGTAGAAAGAGAAGAGAGTTGCTCTTTAAAGTTCTCGGGCTGGTTTATTCTTGATTTATCTACAAGACTTCAAGATTTTCTTCTCCTGCGTGTTCTTTCCTTTTTTTCACCATTTCCTACCCACTTATTCTAGTAAAAGAAAAACAAATCAGGCAGGCAATTTTTTGGTGTACTTTTTCCTGTTCCAAAAAAAGGACTAGGGGGTGACACGATAGAGGTGTTTCAATAACTTAGGGGTTGCCACAAAGAAGAGGGAGTCAAACTATTCTCCAAAGCACCAGAAGGCAGGACAAGAAACAATGGATGGAAACTAAACAAGGAGAGAAGAAACCTAGAATACATTGTATTTTAAATTGTTGTTAGCCGCCTCGCGTTCCCCCTGTCCAGGGAAATGAGGCGGGGTATAAATCTAATAAATTAAATTAAATTAAATTAGAATTAAGGAGAAACTTCCTGACAGTGAGAACAATTAACCAGTTAAACAGCTTGCTTCAGAAGTTGTGGGTGCAAGCTGGCTTAGAGAAAGATTTTATTTAATGTTACATTCAAATAATATAATGAGAATGTGAGAAATTGAACAAAGGAATTGAAAGTGTATGAACAGAATATAAGATGATTATGTTTAAGAGGAAAACAGAGTTTGTTCAAGTTGAACATGAACTTGGTTCTTTGTTTATGACAATTAAAAAAAAATGAATGAATTGTAAAATGGGAAAATTGAATGAAAGAATTGAAAACGTATGAACAGAATATATGATGTTCTATACTGAAAATACACTGGATTTAAGAATTAAGATGATATGGGTAAGGTTGAGATATATAGAGAAATATAGATTAGAATAATTATAAAATTAAGATGATTGGAGAGTGTTGTTAAAGATAGATATTAGGAAAAATTATTAATGAGCAATGGATAATTAATTTGTGTTAAGATAAACAAAGATTATATTGAATGGTGGTTATATATAATATGAAGTATCTGGATTTTGATTGTTAAAAGGTTAAAATAAGAAGCAGGGATGTGAATAATGATGAATTGGATGGATGTAAGTGATGCCCGGAAACAACTTTGTTCGCGCAAAGTTTAACACAATGTGTTAAAAACAAGCATAATTTAAAAATTATGAAAAAAAAATATTTTTTCAATGTTTTATCAGAAAAATTCTTTGAAAGTATGAAGAAAAATAGAACCCTGTGAAATAAAAAATGAAAATCCTATCTAAACTTTAATAAAACAACATGCAGAAAAATAGCATCCAAAACATTTTGGTTTTTGTTGTTTATCATTTTGCATCATCCACCCTATTCTATAAGCGTTTAAGAAAAGTGTAGTTGTACCAATTAATTAAATTTTAAAAAAATAGTGCTTCATTCTGCAACTGCAGAATGTTGCAATTCTGTGGATCTTTTATTTGGAATAAGTGTACTGATCATTCAGTTTGTAGTTATTTAATGAAAAGTAAATTTGATTGCATCAGAACATGAAAACTGCAACTTTTTTGTGGGTGGGGAATAAGTTTCCTTTATCATTCAAGTCAGGTACTGGAGGATTTGTGCCCAGTTACCCCCATTATGCTAAAATAAACTGTTATCTGCTTCAAAATATCAATTAATTTTTATTATAATTAGTCTTTGACTTGCAACAGTTCATTTAGTGACTGTTCGAAGTTAAAATGGCACTGAAATAAGTGACTTACAACCATTGCATCATCCCCATGGACCCATGATGAAGATTCAGACACTTGGCAACTGACTCATATTTATGACGGTTGCATTGTCCCAGGGTCACGTGATCATCTTTTGCGATCTTCTGTCAAGCAAAGTCAATAGAGAATCCAGATTCACTTAACAACCGTGTTACTAACTCAACTGTAATGATTCATTTAGCAATTGTGGTAAGAAAGATTGTAAAATGGGGCAAAACTCACTTAGCTATCTCGCTGAGAAACATAAATTTTGGGCTCAGTTATGGTTGTAAGTCAAGGACTGCCTATACTTGAATACATCATAAATAAATTATCTTTTTTCACTATCTTTTCTGACTCAAAATAGAAAATATACCAAAACAGTACAATAAAGAAAAAACATACTTAATTTTACATGTATTAATGGCAGCAATTGTGTTTGCACAACAATGGAAAAATGAAGAGATTCCTACAGATGAAATTTAAAAAAACCACTAGAATGTGCTGAGATGGATAGATTAACATTTAACATAAAAGAAAAAGAAGAAACAGAATACTTTTTAACATGGGACTTGTTTTACCAATGGTTAACTAACAGAACAGAGGTCAGAACCTAAAAATTCCAAAAAGGAGGGGGGGGGAATTATATTGAAAAATTTACAAGATGGACAAACTAATTGTATTACTATTTTGTGATTAATACTGATATGTCTATTATGATTACTGTTATGATTAATGTTGTATCCCTACTTAAAACTGTCTGGCCCCAGATAGCATGCTGTTCAGATATGGGATTTTTATTTGTATTAAAAATGTATCAATAATATATATTTAGAATAAATATAAAATTTTGTGGCTTCACTAAGAACATTCTGGCAAACCAACCTAGCTTCATGAAGAACTTTTTCACTGAACACTTAAATGATAATATATATGCTAAAATAAAGTTACAATTTTTATGCCATAAGAATCTTAACATGGATTGAAGTTTTCTTTTAACTTCAAATAAAATGTCTGTTTTTCCATTGAAATCAAAACTAAGAATGCATTTTTATGACAATTATTAGAAAGCATTATGAAAAATAATGACGCTTGCTTTCAAATACCCTAAGTATGTGATAACTCTCGGAGAATGAGAATGCAAAGTAGAATTGCATTATTTTCTTTTCATTACAAAGTGCAGTGCCACATATTTCATTAAGGTTTTTTTTTTAATTATAAGTAATTGTTAAAATAAAGCTTTCTTAAAATAGCAGTGACTGGGTTGGAGTTAGTATTGTTAAGGGCTTGCAACACGGTAAAATTAATGTCTTGCACACAAACCCCAGAGTTACAAGATTATAGGTTTTAAGACATTGCAAACAATATTTATTTCCCCACATTCATATTACATATCCACATGTATGATTTTTTTGTTTAAAATGAAATGCTGCTATATGAAACTACTTTTGATTAATTGCTGCTCCTTGAGAAAATACATCTTTGGTTAATGTACAGAGATATTCAGTGTCATGATTAGTTATTTGTTCTATAAAATGGTTGTGTACTTCAGCTTAAAGCAATGATGCAGAAGTGCATCTATTGCCTGTAATCATTTCAAACCTTACAGCGCAAGAGGAAATATTTACAATAGCTAACAATTGCAGAACGCTTAGCAGTTTATGGTTCTGAAAATTCATACAACGCGCATTTATACTTATCAGCAATTGCTAAATCAGTGTTTGCACATCACTATAAAACAACTTCTCTTCATCCTTGACTAGAAAATAACAGAAGAGGGGGATCCCTTAATGTTGCTGTTCTTACTAACTGAAGTTTGCAGCTAACAGAAAATGAATAGGCCGGACTAGTTTCAAAAATGGCCAATAGTGGGTAGAAAAGAACCTGAGAAAAGAAAGAAGGGGGAATTCTGGAAACCATACATGTGGGCTTGAAAAGAAGTCGCACAGCGCTATGAGAACCTAGAGCAGTGTTTCCCAACGTCAGCCATTTTAAGATGGGTGGACTTCAACTCCCAGAATTCTTTGGGAAACACTGACCTAGAGGGAGGGGACCCCCAAAAGAAGGGGATGAAAGGATGCTTGATTTATTTATTTATTTTTAAACTATATCTAAAGAAGAAGTCATGCTCTCCTCTTGTAAGGAAGCATCCAAGGCTAACTCCAAAATCTTCGGCATGGCTCTTTTAAGGGAGGTGAAAGCCTCTTTTCAGAGAGAAATCCCAATTGAAGGTATGCATTAAACCAAAGCTGAGCAAAGACTTCAGCTAAGAAAAACTAAGTCAAATTTATAAAAATTAATTGGAGAAGGGAAAGTCAGAGGGGACAACCTTATGATATAAATACAGATAGTCCTTGATTTACAATCATAATTGAGCCTGGGATTTATACAATTTATAAGCAGTGCTGATTGTTAATGGAGTCACTACGAGAGTGACCCGATTTTACCATATTTCTTTGTGGTGGTTGTTAAGTGAATCACAGTGGTCATTCACAGAGCCCTTCGGGATTGGGCAGCCTATAAATTTAAATAAAATAAAAAATAAAATAAAATTGTGCAAATCCAGAGTCTTTAAATGAACCCACTTTCTGCAATCGGCTTTTTTTTTTTTGCCGGAAACCAGAAGTAAACAGCAGTTTCCAGGAAGAAACGTCATAAATTGTGGTCATGGGATCACAGGATGTTCTAAACGGCCTTAAATGCAGGTCAACGGCCAAGCGCCCAAAATGTGATCATGTGACCACAGGGGTTTCCTTCCATCAGAACTCTGAATCCAGGTTCTTAGTACCTTTTGGAGGATCCATCACAACTTCAAATGGTTGCTAAGTGACTAGACATAAGTTGAGATCTACCTGTATATTTTTAATTAAACATATGGTTAACTAAGGTTTCAGATTTCAAGAGAAAAGTGTGATTTGGAGTATCTAGGGTATTTCAAATGATGGAAACAATTCAAGATTTTGTCTTTTCCCCCCCTGTGGGTAGCTGAAAAAGGCAGCTATCTGAGGCCAGAAAAAAAAATTGAAGATCTTGAAGAAGTATCTTGCAAATGCTACATAAGCATCCATCTGCAGTTCAAATCACATTTCTGCCTTTGAATCTTAAATGCTGTGCAGCCCTTTTAATTAATAATTAAGTGAAGAACAAATAAGCCAGACATCTATCATGTATATTTTATATCAGAGAGTGATTTTTAAATTGAACTCTGTAAGTATCTTTTGGTTCTTGTTTGAAAATTTACTTACAGTTCAATGGGATATCTAAGATGTCTTAGAAAGTCTTAGAAAGACTACCAGGAAAGAAAAGTCTACCAAGTTACTAAAGGCAGTGCTTATTGTATGGAAATCAAATACCAGCAAAAGTTATGAGAAGTAAAAGCAACCTGCATTGCTTTTTTTACTGATAGTTTTGATGGCAGTACATGGGATGAAATAAACACAAGGCCCAAGCTTTCCACAGCTCACAAGATCCAAAATTAAGTATCTATGGAGAATATTGACCGTTAGATCAACGCAGTGCTTGATTGTTGGAGAACTATGTCATTTATGAAAATGATCCAGATACAGTTTGAGAGTTATGTCTGTGAAAAATGCAGAATGCAAACTAGACTTCCCATGCAAACACAACAGCACTATTGCAATAACAACAGATCTTACATTTGGGGAGGGGTCTGTTTGTTCATATTTTATTTCTTCTTTCCCATTTGCTTCTGATTGTGTCAGTTGATATGATCTGCCTTCAATGAAAGTAATATAGTCTTTATAAGAGCATAATGGTCCTGCCAGGATACCCATGAAATTACAGTTGTAACTTAAATATTCCAGTAGACTTGGCATGCGTCTGTAATTCAAAGACAAGCAACTGGTGAGATTTTACCTCTATTTTAGTAACAAGTCTACTACAAAATAATATTAATACCATACAGTGATTGGTTATAGATGAACTGTCTAGCTGACAGTAAACTTCATAGATAAAAAAGTTGGGATTCAAAACTAGTTGATTAGTTGTCTATTAAGGATCCTGTACTAGTCAAAAGATCAAGCAGGAATGGAAAATGTGTGGTCCTAATAAAGATTGCTGAATTAAACAATCTTGATCAGTTTTAGCCAACACTCAGGAGGGCCTATAGTTTTTCCTCCTTGGTTATAACAGGCATAGTATGGTACATGATTCATTAGGCAGAGGTGTTAAACTCAAGGCCCGCAGGCTTGATCCAGTCCACAGGGTGCTTAAATCTGGCCGGTGGGGCCAGCCTGGAAATAGCAACAGACTAGCCTGTGGTGCCTCTGACACCCAAAACGATCCCCCCACTCCCCATTTTGGACAGCAAGGTGCTGCAGGTCATCCAGACTGAAATTGGGGCACGGGGGGGATTACGCGCCCGTGACACCCTTGCATTAGGCAATCTGATTTCTCATTAATAGAGAAAATCCAGAAAGTCAGACTAATTCAGTAGCATGCTACTAGAAATTTACTTCAATAAAACAAGGAGATGGGAGTCACACTCCAACAATAAAATGCAAATTGATCATTCTTCAGGGTTAATACAAGTAGTCCTCGACTTACAACCATTGGTTTAGTGAGCATCTGAAGTTACTGTCATTATGATGGGTGTAAGCGCCACAGGGCGGAAGTCGTTCAGACTATCTATATTAGATTTTTTGAGCAGAGGTATAATGGTAGAGGATTTCAGACAAGGTGGGACAGTGGCTTGGGCCAGAGACCGATTAACAATCTTCATAAAGGTTTCTGCCAGTTGTTCCGAGCAGTCTCTCAGCGCCCTGCCAGCCACTCCATCAGGGCCCATGGCCTTCCTCGTATTTATCTCCTTTCATATTTGCCTCACTTCTCCCTCTTCCACCCTGTCAACATTTCCTTTGGGGAGTGACGACGATGACTCTGGCAGCACTGCTGGAATCACTCCTGGTGCCACCTCGAATCGGGCAAAAAAGGTATTCAGCTCCTCCACCAGAGAAGCACTGCTCTCTACAGCCAATGGATTGCTAGATTTGTAGCCAGTAAGGTGCTGAACCCCCTGCCACACTTGTCTGGTATCATGACTACTCAGGTGGTCCTCAATTTTTCCTCTATACACAGCTTTTGCCTTCCTATTACCCTTCTTCAGATTCACCCTTTCTATACCATACAATACCCGGTCTCCAGTTCTAAAAGCAGAGTTCCTGGCCTTTAGCAGTCCTGGAACTTCCCCTGTCATCTAGGGCTTCCTGTTCGGACACACCTTCACATGCTTTTCCCTGGTGACGTTGGCTGTGCAGAATCTAATATAATCCAGGACCCTTGATGTGTAGGTCTCCAGATCTTGATGGTCAAACACATTCCAATCGGTCGCTTGGAAACAGTCCTGCAGCTGTTGAGAGGCTCCCTCAGGCCACACAGTGACAGTCCATGTTTGTATCGGGGCTTGTTTCCTAAGGGGTGTGTATGCCGGTGTCAAAAGCAGGGACACATGATCTGACCCACCAAGGTGTGCCAAGGGCTCAGCCTCATATGCCTGTCTAATGTTCGTATACACCTTGTCAAAAGTATTCCCCCCTTTGTTGCACACTTAATGTTCTGATGAAATTTTGGGAATACTACCTTCAAGTCTGTGTGGTTGAAGTCCCCCGTGATAATCTGCACTGCCTCCGGGTATTTGCTCAGTTTACTATTGATATTTTCATACAAAATACCCATGGCCATGCATGCATTTGCAGTTGGTGCCACCGTTATCATTACGACTGCAAATTTTAATCATTAAAAATTCCACATCCAGGGAACAGTGGCTATCCAACCTAACAGAATCCGTGCACCAGTTGTGATTTATGAAGATACACACTCCCCCACCTTGTTTCTTGCCAGAATCCTTTGTCCTGCCACACTGGTATGTTGTAAAGCCTTGCAATTCAATAGCTGTGTCTGGAATGAATGAGTTAAGCCATGTCTCTGTGAGTAGCAACACACAGCAATCCCGGATATCTCCTTCAGCTCCAACCCACAGCCTCCACTTGTCAAGTTTGTTTACCAATGACCTCACACTGGAGTAAAAAATACTTGGGAGAGGTAATTTATATCATCGTTTCCTTATCCTTATCCTTATCCTCGCTTTCATTTGACCCTGTCCTATACAGCCTCTTTTCTGCTTTCGTTCTCTCCTCCTCCTCCTCCTCCTCCTCCTCCTCCTCCTCCTCCTCCTCCAGCTCCGATAATTTACAATCATCTTGGTTGCTCTTCTCTGCAACAAAGATCCAGAATCTCAACATTTTTTTTATAATATGGTTACCAAAACTGGATGCAGCATTTTAAATGTGGTCTTACTAAGGCTTTATAAAGTAGTACGAATACTTCATGTGATCTTGATTCCATCCCTCTATGAATGCAACCTCGGATGCCCCTTGGGCGTTTTAACCTTAGGATGACTAAATGAGATGCCTCTTATGGTTGCTGCTGGTGAAAGGGTTCTAATGCCCTGTCCCAAACCCTTTCCCCACCTTGCTTGTCATTTTTGTAACCCAATAAACATCTGAACTGCAATGTAAAACATGAATACAGAAGATTCAGATTCTCAGCACTAACATAAAATAAAACATGACATGAAAGACACCATCACAGAGCAGTGGGATAGAAAGACGACAAAACAGACCTCAAAATCAACTTGGTGAGCTAGAAGGATGGATCTTTTTACGAGTGAATGTTTGTTCTCATCTATGTTCCTGACTAAGCAGTTTAGACTATCCTACAGGGCTGTTTTACTTGAGTGCTGAGCTATCTACATTTAGTTTGTCCTTGATGAGGATAACTTGATAATTATTTTGCTAGAATGATTCTGCCATCTCAAAGGGGCTTGTTAAAAGTTCCATTCCTTGGAAACGCTTAGCCCTCTGACTCCTGGTCATCAGCTGAATACTAAAAAATTTTGTTTTGAATGTATTTGTATATAGCAGCTACTGGCAGGTACTGACCTATCAACCAAACATCATGGTAGTAGATAAGGACCAGAAGACAGCAGTGGTGAGAGATATAGATGTAGTGCCAAGTGGCAGCAATATAAAGAAAAAGAAGTATGAGAAGCTGGAGACGTCCCAGGAATGAAGGAGTCGCTGGAGAGGATGTGGAAAGTAAAGCCCAAAGTGGTCCCAGTGACAGTAGCAGCACTTGGGGCTCTGAGTCCTAAACTGTGAGAGGGGCTGCAACAGATCCCAGGAACAACATCAGAAATCCCAGAGTCCTGGGGCTGAGGAGATTAATAGGTAGAGTTATAGAATGGGCACTTGATTTTCTTTTTTCTTTTTGTATTGTTTTATTGCTTGTATTTTTATCATTGTTGTTAGTTGTCCAGAGTTATATAGTCTAGATAGATGGCTAAATTTATTTATTTTATTTTTTATTTTATTCAAATTTGTAGGCCGCCCAATCCTGCAGCACTCAGGGTGGCTCACAACACAATAAAACATGACATATAAAACATTTAAATACTAACATACTAGTATAAATATTTAAAAAACATTTTAAAAAACCCTTAAAATTAATAAAATTTGGTGGGTCAAGCTAATCCGGCTCACTGGAAAAGCCAGGTCTTCAATGCTCAGCGGCAGAGTCTTAAATCTGGGGTACTCCGGAGCTCCGGAGGTAGTTCGTTCCACAGGGTGGGGGGGCCGCTGCGGAAAAGGCCCTCCTCCATGGAGTCACCAGGTGACATTGCCTGGTCGATGGTATCCAGAGGAGGCCCACCCTGTGCGACCTCATGGGGCGCTGGGAGGCAATTGGTGGCGGGAGGTGGTCTCAGAGGTAACCTGGTCCAATGCCATGTAGGGCTTTTTTTTTTTTGCAAAAAAATTGTATTTATTTTTTTTAAATTAAAACACATATTGTGTCCAGCAGGATGTTTCAGGGATCATATACATTTTCAATATCTTATCCATA
>JANHGC010001682.1:142531-157922 GCA_027560395.1 Boaedon fuliginosus
ATCTGACAACCTGCTGAACAAGTCAGCAGAGACAGGCTGCAGTGCTGCATTTAACCACTGCGCCACCGAGGCTCATTCTCCTTCCATTTAAGGAAGAGGGGTCCTGTGTCAGGTGCAGAGTTGAATTTGTATTTAAGCAAATTTGAGTGTATTTCAGGACATAGTGGGATCTAATATTGTAGAGAAAGGGCATATGGATTATACAAATATGAGGTCAGGCTCAGCTTATAAGTAATAAGGTTGATGAAGATTGGAACCACTTAACAAAATATACTAAAATATCTCCAATAATAAAAGTTTGACTTTAGGTAGCAAAATATATTGGATATCCCCTCAATGCTTTTTTTCAAGAGCCAACTGGACTGAAGCAGCTGCTTGGATGAGAAGCAAAACATCTTCAAGGAAAAATAAATTCCTGTTGCCTCTTGAAAAAAACACTTTTGGGATAACCATGACCTGAATGACTGAGAATCTCCATAGACTAAACATATTGGACCTCCAGGATAACTCAAGTTTTCAGGAGTTTCAGGAGGGTAGGAACCAACTTAATTTTAAAGATACTTCACAAAATGCATGTTGCTATAGCAAAGCAGTGCTTAAGAGTCTCCAATTTCTGTTCTTCCCCAAACAAAATAAACTACCAAGAATTTGTTCTGCATTCCACAGGTTGATCTCAGATGGATCTGTGTACATGCAAGCCATATATGAGAGTATAACATTGTATGAATGAAAACAACTTGGGTCATATTTAGGACACACGTTGCTTTCCATTGCTTATTACATAGATGTGTCACAGCAAATAGTATGGGGTAAACAACATGCCCCCCCCCAACTAATACATTGTTGGAAAGAAGTTATGTCAAGGGCTGGGAGAATCCATCTGTCCATCCATCAGCAGAATAATTCTCTGGACTTAAATAGAATTGGACTGCATTTGGTGTATTGAAGAAGAGCCACAAAAATAAAGACTGGGTCTGAAAGTGGGCTAAATATGCCTGGTCCTATGGTGGAAAGAAATCTAGAAATCCCCCCAAGGCACCTTGTGGGAGAATCCATTAGGGAATATCTTGGGCCTTTTCAATTGTTCCATTCTTAAGTTCCCCTCCTCCAGCTCATGTGACCCAGACAGGTGCTCCTACTAAGGGGATGGAAAGAATTTCAGAAACTCTGCATGTTTTGCTTACCTTCTTTTTGTAATTAATGCTTAGCTTTCAAGACATAGCTATGCCAGGCGTAGCAATAAAACTCGATACATCAGATACTGCAGCACAGCATATTTAGAAACTACTTACCAGAGAAGTCACATACATGAAATGGCTAGAGAATTTACCGTATGTAGACAAGACAGAACTCATTTATGCACAGATCTGCCTATTGCAGAACACAGCAATCTTGGACTTTCTCTCCAATACTTACTTTCTCAGCTCTAAAATTTAAATTCCAGATCTTTTTGAGTCAATGGAAATATGGCCATTTTGTTCCCAACCCCAAGAGTGGGAGATACTTGCTCATCATTTACACAGCAGTTCTATCTAGACTGAGAACTGCTCTTTTGTGCCTCACAAGCCTGAGAACTTTTATGCATTGCTTAATTCATTGGTGTCCAACGTTTTGGCTTGCCTGGGCTGCATTAAGTGAAGGGAAATTGTCTTGGGCCGTATATAAAATGTATAATATAATTTATGTACATAAATAACAAACTTCCTTTATTTCTTAAATAATTATTATCTTGTGGAGCTGCATTATTAGTGGTTGGACACGGCCTGGCTTAATTAATTCATTTTGCCTTCTTAAGAAAGACTATTGTTTTTTACAACTAGCCTGTAATACAGGTAATTCTTGATTTATGAATGTAATTCTGGGCCCAATTAGAGTCATAAGTTGTTGCAGCTGTAAGTCAAGGCACCTTGTGACAGGAGCACATTTTTTTACATTTTTTGTAATGTTCGTTAAGTGAATTTTTCCCCAATGGATGGTATTTGTCAGAAATAAAAAATGCTGGAAACAAATTGCAATCATGTGATTGAGGGACGCTGCAAACAGTCATAAAGGTGAGCTGGTTTCCAACTGCTCAAAATGCAATTACATGATTGGAGGATGAGGTTGTGGCTATCATAACTTCAGAAACACTATCTGTTCAGGCCCATTCACCATTGGCTGTTTGCATGAGGTATTTATTCACTAATAACCACGCTTTTCTCAGCATTCTGTATTTACGGTGAAACAATATAAGATCCTTTCCTATCTTTCAAAGGAAAATAATTCCTACCTTGATTATTCTTTGGGAGATGCTGCCTACTTTCTTTTACTCTATTTCTTTTACTAAATCAACTGTCCCAAGGTGTTAGATTCTGCTGTCATCTTCACTCTCCCTGCAAATACTATTATTAAACAGCAACATTTAAATGACAGAAGGAGAACACAATTACGTATATTGGGAGCAATGATATTACCTACTTTCTGCTACTTTAGCATTCATTAGAATTAAGTCAATACAGGATTTGTCCAGCTCCACACATTTTTCAGAGGGTACCCTTATCACATCACTGGCTTCAAATCCAAAGGATTATACACCTTTCCCCATGGATCGAGAATGCTTTACTTCAGAGATTGATGGGGAAGCTACCTGTACACTAGATGGCTTCTGCCAAACTGGCTGCCTACCAACACAGTATTACTGTACAAAATATTTCTCCTGTTAGATATGTTCTTCTATTCATCACTTATTGATGGTAATATAAAAGGATTATTAAATGGCATGGGTGAATAAATGACTATAAATATAATTTCAACATATTTAGCACATCATTTAAAAGTCTTTTTTCTAATAATTTCATTCTTCCATCAAGATCTTGTTCCGACATTATTTTCATCGCATTGTTTATTCCTGTTTTGAAAAGCATAGCAAAATATAAGGCGACATTTACAGTTATTCACACACTTATGTACATAAGTCATTTGTACTTGACTAGTAACTGGTATGTTCACACAACACACCCACAATTTGGAAATTAACCAGATGACACACTATGCTATTAATCATAGAGACTGGATTCACACCAAAGCCTGTGATTGACTAGTGTAGTTTATGATTAAGGGCTGTTTGAACAGACACTTCAGAAAAATCAAATGGACTGTGGTTTCAGTAAAGGCGAAAACTCCAACTTGCAGAAAACTGAAAATACAGACCAGCCCACCCTTAGGGGTGAGCCAGTCTACACATCATACTTACAAAGGTTTTACAATCTACAGTCAAAAAAGAGATGGAAGGGACTTTTGAGGTCTTCTAGTCCAATCCCCTGCTCGACCAGGAGACTATATACCATTTCAGACAAGGGGCTGTCCAGTCCTTTCTTAAAAGTGTTGAACCCCACAATTTCTGGAGAAAACCTGTTCCCTTGGTTAATTGTCCTCACTGTTAGGAAGTTTCTCCTTAATCCCAGGTTGCTTCCCTCCTTGATTAGTTTCCATCCATTGTTTCTTGTTCTGCCCTCTAGTGCTTTGGAAAATAAACTGACCTTCCCTCCCCTTTGTGGCAACCTCTCAAATACCCGAATATTGCTATCATGTCCCTCCCCCAGTATAAAATATTTAACAGCACAAAACATGTAGAAGCACCTGCTTGAAGTTCAGATGAGACCCCACGCACCTCCCCCCCCAGGTTTAGCTATCTCTAGGCCCACTCTTTTCCAACCATCCCTACCTTGCAAGATGGTTTTGAAAAGGGGGCAGAGCCGCGCCTTGGCATTGCCAGAATACCAGGGCCGAAGAGTGCAGATATCTTTCCCCAATCACACACACACACACACACAAACACACACCGGGTCTTTCCACCTCCCCGCCTGGTTCCGCTCAGGGTTCCCAACCTGCTCTGGCCTTCACGAGGGGCGGGCGCTGCGTTGGGTTCTCCCCCAGTGCGTGATTTTGGGGAGGAGTGCTGGTTTGGCTTAATCCACCACCCCCCGCCCCCCGCGTGTGCGAGATTAGAAGGCAGGGCGGCGTGGTTCGCTCGGTCTCCCTCCCCTCCCCAAAACTAGGGCATTTCCGTGTGTGTCTGTGTCCGTGCGGGGTGCCTGCCTGTGTGTATCTGCGCGTAGGTCACAATAATAGCCCCTTCGACGCTTCCGAGCTGCTTAGCTTGCAAGGAGAAAGCCCTGCAGCAGCGGCGGGTTGTTGAACGATGTAAGGCGGGGAGGCTCCCCCTCCCGCCCGCCTGCCTGCCTGCCTCTCGTTCGCTGCCTTTCCAATCCCTTTTCCCCGTCCCCTCCTCTCCTGGAGCCGCCCCGCCGCCGCCGCTCTCCTTACTCTTCCCTTTCCTTCCTTCCTTCCCTCCCTCCCCGCCATGCCGGACCAGATCTCCGTGTCGGAATTCGTGTCCGAGACCAATGAGGATTACAAGTCGCCCACCGCCTCCAACTTCACCACCCGGATGGTTCAGTGCCGGAACACCGTGACGGCCATCGAGGAGGTGAGCGGGAGTCGCCAGCGGGGGCAGCCAGAGCCCAGCCCTTTGCTCAGCCCTGCCCCTCCGCCTGGCCTGCAAAAGGCGGCTCGCTTGCCCGCGGCAGCTCCGGGCTCGTCTGGGGAGAAGCTGGCTGGAAGATGGAGGAGCGGAGACCCCGAGCCGTGCCCGGGCTCCCTGCTTCCCTCTTCCAGACCTGCGTCTTTCTGGCACAAAGGGGGCTTCGTGCCCAGCTCAGCTCCCTTGAAGCCTTTGGGGGGCGGGGGGTGGGTGGAATTGTGCCAGGCTGGGAAGAAGCTTCGCGGGGTTTTTCTCCTGCTCCCCTTTTTGCCCGCCTTTTTGATATATGTCCCCCCTTTTTGTGCGGTGGGGGTGGTGCGGAATCCCTCTCTCTGGCGCTCCTTTCCTCTCAGCAAAATTCGTCTCGGTGTTAGTAATCCCGCAGCTCCAATCCTGCTAACAAGACTCCTGCCACAATGGCTGGGCTTCCCTCGGCCTTTCAGGGAGGGGGCGGTGCGGAACCACCTGTATTTGCACATCTTCCCCCCCCACTCCCCATTTCAACCTGTCTTCTGTTAACCGTCGAGGGGGGATCCGTGGGGGGAGAAGGCGCAGAGCTATCGGAGGCACCTTAACTGTTCCTGATAGATTGCAGCTTCTCTGCGGGAGAGGGCGGGAAGAGCCGCTGACGAAACAACTAGTCCATAGTTACTTTCCTTTCTTCGCTATAGTTCTTGTGTTCTGGATAGAGAGGGACCACCATTGTGAGATTTGAGGAGTTTGTGCAGCAGGGTATACTTTTTTTTTCCAATGGGGGGTGGTCTAGGAGCCACCATGCTGTGCCTCATTCTTTTAGGAGGGAGCTCCACTGAACCGCAGGGGGCTTATTTTTGAGCAAACATGTAAAGCAAATGTAAAGTTAAATGTTTCCAGAGTGTAGGGGCTTTATCAGTCTTCCACTCTTTAAAGTGTTCAATTCCTGTCTATTATCTCTGAGTGGCATCCTTCCTTCAGGAATGGAAAGGCATCTATTTCTAAACAAAGGGCCTGAGTCCCTAACCACTAACATCAGCTTTGGGGTTGGTTTTTTTTTTTAAACCAAAGCAACAACTGTTCTTTTCAGGCTTCTCTTTTGCTGACATCACAAAATCTACACCATTCCCCTCTTAGTAAGTTGAGAGACCCCTGCCTGGCCCTTGGTTTTAAGTCTTCTCTTTAGACAAAAGAAAAGTGGATATTGCATGCATGGTGTTTTTAAAGGCAGAGGGATTTGATTTAGGACTCTGCTTTTGTTCATACCAGCCCTCACAAAAAGTGTATCTGCTCTGAAACAGGGTAGAAAATGTTAAATCTTAGTTGGGAATTCTTCGTGAGGCTGTGTTAGGATTAAAAAACGTTTGTTATTATTTTCAACATTATATGTAGGTTGCAAGCTTTTCATTTACTGCTTGGATTAACAATACTACCTCCCCCTCCCTTCATTTTGAAATTTATTCAGATATTATTGACAGTCATATCTCTTTGATATAAATAAAGTATGAAGTTGTTTTGCATTTTTTAACCGAGTACTGGTCTCTTTAGACTTGCTCCATCAGTATTCATTGGTGTATTGTAAATTGATGTGTACTTTGTTGTGGTGGGCTCATATCTCGTACTTGTGCCTGGCATTTTAAAACAAGCTAGTTTCTGCATATGATAATTGTAGAATTACTGTTTACCTGTTCAGCTATGGTACCCTAATTAGTTCTTCAACTTTTTTCAATGTGTATGTTGTTAAGATCTTAAGAAATACAAAGCAGTCTTTAGGAAAAGTTTCCCTTTACCATTTAAAAATTAGCACAGGTTTTCAGTCTCTGAGGCTGCAGTTAACACAGTGGAAATTTCTCTTACATAAATCTGTGTGGAATACAGTGAAAGTTATTTTTTAAGTAGACATGCATAGCTCTATATAGACATTTAAGTACATGTGCTGTGAAGCAAGAGTTAGTTAGCAATTTGGTATTTGAAAGTCCCACCTCTCCCTACAGATATCCATTAACTCTTTCTCTCAGGTTGTCTGGTTGAAAGTGAACAGATATAAGATGGAAGAAATACTTGGAATGGCCAACATACTGTGTAGTCCATTTCCTGCTTAAGCCTTTGTAAACAAGCATGCTATTTCTTCTGAATCCATGGAAGCACAGTGTTGGAGGACATCCAAAGATAATTTTTAAATAAACTTTTATATTTATGACAGAGTCTTTTCATGTATCAATTCCATAAATAACTCTTAGGCTATTCAGTAGCATTTCCTGTATTTTGAATTTTTCACAGAACAATAGTGCTTCAATTTTAAAAGAATTTACACTTAATTTGTAGAAGTGCTATCTGCTTACCATTCTTTAACACATGACAAATTTATATTTCTGCAAAATGCTCCTGTGTATGCTATGAAAGTTCAAGGTACATTTTCTAAAATACTGTCTAAAACTGGAAATACAAGAATGATGCTTATAGGGAATCTTATGGTTGAATTAACTTTCATACTCTAATAGCTTCTTCCTTCATGGCTTAAACAATGAAGGATGAAAACATGAAAAAGTACTGTAGAGAAAAATGCATTTGAATTATCACTTCAATCATGGGATTTCTTTTTTTAATCTAATGAGTCAGACACCAGGACATCCTGATTTGTGAATGAGCGTCATTCTCAGTTCTGGTGAGGTAAATGTGAATGCTTAGTGTGGTTGTGATAGCTTAAAATGCAAAAAACCTGTAATTATAAATGGGAAAGCAGATAATTTAAACAAGCAAGAAAGCAAGCAAAAATAAATATTGAAATATACTTGATTCTTTATCAGCTGTTTCTTGCAGGTCAAACATAGTGCTGAAAGTAGATTTCAAAGCGGGCAGAGTTTCTTATCTCAAAACTCTTGATTTTGGATATTTGATAGAGAAAAATAATTGTTTTACATTGAGATCATCTTTAATATAATAATAGAGGGTGATAATACTATCAATAATCCACTAATCTGCTAAGAATTGCTCATTAAGAATTATTTAGAGTATGCTAAATTTTATAAATTGGTATAGCAGCATCTGCTAGTATTGCTTTCTTTACAATGAAGGCCAATGTTCTGAATTGCTTGTGGAGAAGTTCGGAAATGGCTTCATTAAACCGTATTTGTTAAAAGTCAATCTACATTGCTATTATTTAAAAAGCAGTTTGTTTCCCCCCATCTTTCTATGATACATACTACCATTTGCAGCATTTACAGTGCTAATCCTCTTTAAATAAAGTCTGTGGAGATGTCATCAGACATGGCTGTCATTCTCCCAATTGCAAAAAGGAAGTGGTAGTCTATTATCTGAATCTGTTTCTGCATGATGCTTGTTTGTGTATTGTGCTGCGCATAAGGACTTACCGGCCAGACTACTATCTCCACAGACTTTATTAAAAATAGTAATTAGACTGCACTATGTGAGTCACTAAAATAATAGAAACTATGCAATATGTCTGATGACTGAAGGTCTATTTTTTACAAGTAGGGATAATTCAAAGGAGAGTTCATTGTGATGGTCCAAAGGATTTATTGTCTGTATGGAATACTGATGAACTCTATCAAATGGAATTGGATCTCCTATTTTAACTGCTTCAGTATTAATAATTTGAGACGATTAAAAACATGTTTTTGTTTCCTTTCTAAAATTGCTTCAGACGCCATTCTGTGATTAAACGACTCTTATGATCTACTTACACAAAGAAGTAATTTGACTAAAATTTTAGTGTTATTAGTATTTACATGTTAGTATTATAAAAATATGCAAACAGCAGCTATATAAATTTGATGAATAAAAAAATAGTAAAAACCTGTTGCTTTAATAGTAGTAGTCTCTTTCATATAAATGGATAATCATAAGATTTCATTGTTAAATTTTGAACATGTTCTAGAGAAGAGGTATGGAAACTCCTTTGTATTATAAATGATTTGAGTATAAAGCATTCTGGTTCAAGTAAAAAACAACTGTTTGATGATGTTCAATGATTCTGGGGGTGTTTTATGTTCAAAATTGACCCATTTTGAGCTCAACCTGTTTCAAATTTGAAATGGTTCTAAAATTTCTTGAAAATTAGTTTTTTATGACTTGCTCTAAGAAACAATTTCTAACAAGAACAATTTCTTAGATATATTTATGGAATAACTACACTTAGCAGTAATCCTACCTAGTTTGCTGAACTAAAAAGTAAAATGTCTTTGTGAAACATTTTTCATTGTCTCCCTTCATTATAAAAAGTATGTTGTACAGTGAACAAGAGTTTTCTCTATTTCAGATAATAAAGTTAGTAAATCAAACCCAAACCATTAGAGCATATTTGGAGTAGTAACAATGCATTTGTCCTGGAGGGGATTCCTTTCTGATCTTAAATGAGGTGATCAGTTAAGATTTTGCTGCATGCAAACGAAAAACCTGTTGATCAAGTTATCCAGACAGAGAGAAGTTGTTATAACACTAATCAACTCTGTTTAATCTGCAACACTAATTTACAGATATAATTTCTGAATTTTGTGTGTTGGGATGTTTGCAATTGTGATACTTTATAATTTACAATTATAATTATACAATTTATAATTTACAATTATAAAGCAGTACAGTTGGTTTATCAGAATATTTCCCTCTCAATTTTACTAGTGATAGGTAGTGTGAAATATGAATTTAGTTATTTTTTAAAGTGATGGCTAATTGTTTTATATCTGGAAGTATGAATAAAAATCTAATTTGAGTCTTGCTGGGTTGGAATAGCACATGCGCATCAGCAGAATAGATAGGTAAACACAAGTGTTATTTTTCTCAAAAATAACATCTCAAAATCATCTCAAAAACAGGCTAGAAAGTAACCTCAGGAATAGGATAGTAGTATTGCAGACACTAAGTGGGGCCACATCAAATAAAATAATCTTACATCCTAAATAAAAGGCATTAAATATTTGTATCTTAGTTGGAGAGAGAGATGTTTTTAAATGGATATTTTTTTTAGTTGTTTAAAAACTTCCCTGCAATTAAGATATGAAGTTTTAAATGTTTTGCAGTATTCTATCATTTTTCCCTTTTTGTATTTTCTTGTATTGAAATTTTACAGTTCTAAATATACCAATAACCACTCTTTACAAAATCCATAATAATGGTGATCAGTTCCATAAAAGTAATAATATTTTTGTTGTTTGTGAAACTTTTAAGCTATATTTTTATGAATCATTGCAAAGTTACACAGTTCAGAAGATTGATGTATACACTTTCTTTGTTCATGTTCATGTCTACACCATACCTGTTATCATGAACATGTTTGACAAATAAAAAATAAATAAAAAATAGATGTTATACTAAATAGAAATAATTACAGAATAGTGTAATAAAATAAGTATAAATATAAATAAGTTACATGCTATCTTTGAAAACTATAAATATTTCATTTTTTTTTTTTGCTGAAATGTACTCTTTGCTTAAATGTACTCCAAAAATTGAATATGTTAGTATTTTATTCTTAGTTCCTTTGAGGAGAAATACATTCTGCCCATGCCATTTGTGGAAACAAGTAATCTCTCTGGGACTGTCATACCCATAATCCAATCATAATTCCCAATATTCCTAATGCCAATGGTGGCTGTAGTGTGTGATCACATTTGGAGAATACCAGGATAGAGAAGTAGAAATTATTTTAAATACTGTTATATTTTCTGTGACCAACAATGCATAAAAGAAATAATATGAAAATTCTTAAACTAGTGCAGATTGGACTTTCTGTTAATGCTGATGACTGAAGGGATATATTTTAGTATTTATATTTAGCATATTAAAAGGTCAACAGTGCAACAGTTCTATTAAAATTGGGGAAACTGTGATGTTGTTTCTAAGTAATATTAGCTGTTGTATAAAAGAAAAAAATGCAATCTGTTTTGCTTGAGGTAAAGGTAAAACAAAACCTCAGCCAAAAAAATCTAGAAGCTTCTTGATTTTTGATGGATGACATAGTTGTCACTATCATGAATACGTTTTTACTCGTATAACAAAATATTCCAATTTTCTTTCCTCACTGCAGCTCTTACATACTCCCGATTTCTCTAGATAGTTTTTAGATTCCTCAGTAAACTTTAGCTTAAATAAATTATTTTGGAATGACACAGAAACCAGGCTAGTATCATAGGACAGAATTTGTATATAGGAATTTGCTTCTAATGCTTTTCTTTCTTAAAGGGTTGCAAATAAGGATTATTTTCCATTGATATCCACTGATTCTTTTGAATCAGTTAAATTACCTAACTTTGGGACAAGTTTAATGTTAGCTATTTAATTGCTAGGAATTGTATGTAGCAGTGGTATTACATGAACAATTTACACTCGTGTTTTTAGTAGTTGTGTGTATGTGTGTGGAAGGCTTGGAGTTTCATCTGTGGCTTTGTGTAGTGTCTGTTCACAATAAACTACACTAAATTATATTCAAAAGTCAATTCCATGCTGACTTTAAACACAACTGCCATATTCATAAATATTTTTAGTATATTGATACCGGTAGTTTTCCAAAACAGATGGGTGATCAAGATGCTGTTTTTACATTAAAAAAGGTTCTCCTTCACAGCCTACTTCACTTTGAAAATGAAGCTATTTCTGTAGGTTTACATCCCACGTCTGTTAACTGTGAATGGCTCACATATTCCAAACCAACCAGTCAACTGATAGTGTTGCATGGGCAAACCAGACTGTTCAACAAATTGTGATTTAAAAATCCTAGATAGCACTACATTTGAAAATTGTCTGTCTTCATCACTTGCTTTGATTTGCAGAAGTATAATCCCTCCCTGTATTTTGTGAAGGAATTAACTCCTGTACAGTATTATTTATTTATTTATTACATTTTTATGCCGCCCAACTCCCGAAGGACTCTGGGCAGCTTACAACATGGATAGCAATAGCAATCAGATGTTATATACTGCTTATCAGAGTTTTACAACACTCCCCAAGCAGAATGTATGTATGTATGTAAGTATGGGTATGTATGTATGTATAAATAAATAAATAAAGTTATAGTCACCTCAGCTTTTTGTGAGCTATGATCGTTGCAAACTGCCAAGAATGAATATCATAACACACTTACAGAGAGTGTAGTCATGTGTTCTATCACTGACCCATTGGCTAATCTGAAGTGATTTACTAGGATGCTGTTAATAACGGCGAAATAAGTAGATAGGATTTGCTTCTACTTATTTGACACGGTAGTACTCATTAAGTAAACGTGACAGTTGTTGAGCAAATCTATTTTTCTCTATGGCCGGTTTTTGCCAGAAACTGGAAGTAAATACAGCTTCAGGCCAAACTGTCATAATTTGTAGTCATGTGATCATAGGATACTGCAAATGCCCATAACCTATCACATGACTGTGGAGGGGCAGTCAGTTGTGACTTGGAAAGGTGGCTAAGCAACCAGTTGTAAGTTGAAGAGTACCTGTAGTTGAAACTGTATTTTTTGGTAATTTACAAGGCTTGGGATGCAATTCATAATTAATAACAAAAAGATTTCCTAAAATTTTCTAGTGATATCAAATTCATTTGTACAAATGTTATAATTCTTTTTCTAAGCAGTCATGTTTCTTTAATGTCAATTCTTACAGCTAAATCTTTAGTGTTCATATCAGAATTATAGCAACCTTCCTCCCCTCCAAAATTAAAACATAGACTATGGACACATGAAAGCAGAGTAAACTTTATTATGTGTTATGTGTCATTTTCCATTAAAACTGTTGGTTGTTTATTTTTTTGTTTCATTTTGTTTGAATAATACTAGTGAAATCTTTTTTGAAGAATCTCATTTAGCAAACAACATACATTCACTAATCATTTTAATCCCTATTAGTCAGATAAGATTATTACTTGAACAAAAGCAGAAGATTGAAAATTTCATTACAAAGTGTAGAACCGTCTTTTAGGTTCTCCTCCCTGAATTACAATATAGAGTACAGGCAAACTGTTGTTTGATACGGTTTTGTTCTGTGGATAGGAAGATCCATAATACACAAAAGACCTCTCAAATTAGAGTTTTCAAACCTCTTTTAATTTGTATGAGATTGACCTCTTTAGTAAATGGAATATAATTTTTCGGCAGCAAAAATGTTTCATTCATCTCTCTTTTGCGTCAATATAAATTGTTTCTTTATTATTAAAAACCTCAGTTGGCCAGAGTTCTGATGGCCAGTGGAGGACATGTGTATGTCAAATAGGAGATTTCTATATTTGGAATGTAAGAAGAGTGAATGGTAAATAATATAATTTAATGCATGAAATACGACTAGCATGTTGGATGTCTGTCAAATTAAGGGAAAGGAAGCAATAGATATGAATGATGGAGATCTGATCTTATTGAGCTGAATTGATGACTTCATTGGGGCTTTTTATAATGCGTAGAATAAGATTGCAGCAATTCCTGAAATTTAACTATTATTGAATTAAGAATGAAACAGGTAAAATGATGTAAAAACGTAAAATGTAAAATATCGGAATTAATATCATATATACTTAGTCCTCGACCATTCGTTTAGTGACCATTAACGTTACACCCTTAAAAAAGTGACTCATGACCCGTTTTCACACTTACGACCATTGCAGCATTGTCATATAAATAGTTACTTCAATGAAAATAGAAACCCACATATTAGTTTACTGCTGCAAGACTACTACTATATGTGCAAAAATGAAAAGATTCTGAAATATCTACAATGGCAGAATGATTGGTGAAGATGATGCAACTAGCAGAGATGACAAAATTAACTTGTTTGCTTAGAGAAAGATCAACAATTGCATTTATTAGTGACTAAGAACCCCTTACAGAGTTTTTGCTGAAAAAAGAACTGGTGAGTTATGGATTTGATGATTAGAAAGGGTAGGTTATGGAAGGAAGGAAGGAAGAGAGTAAAATATAAATGCTCTTATAACTGCTGTTAAGATTGTCGGAAGCCGCATCTTTATTAGTTTTTTATTTTTATTTGTTTTTAAAATTACTTTTCCCTATTGTCTGTAATTCAGAATCTGTACTATTCTGCTGAAAACTTCTTTAATAAAATTATATTTTAAAAAAATCCACAGGTTAGTAAAAATATATCACACTCCAGTGAATAGTGATAATGGAAGAATCAGTGATGAATTTTAGGGGAGTGCAGTCTGATGAAAAATACTCTGTAAGGTGTGAAATGATGGGAAAATTCAGTTTTTGAACCATTCAGAAATTCAACAATGATTGAGAATAGTAACTGGGGAACATCTACTGGAAAGAGGGTCTGTTTCAAATACTTGGCTTATTTGTAGCAAAGTAATGAATATAAATATAAAGTCATGATTTATTGGATTGTTTATGAAGAAAGATAAAGAGAATAAAAGGCAAAACTTGCTGGCCTTCTAGAAAGCATTGAAATCCTACTTTCCCTCATACTGGACTAGGATAGTAGACAAACTCATTTTCTGGGAGTCCATATCTTGCTGACCTCAGAAATACGTTGTTTGACATGTTGGGTCTGGTTTGGGGGGGGGAGTTGTCTTATGTTTACCTATAATTATTAATTTATTATTGATTTTTACTCAATATACGCTACCTCGAGTCACAATTATTCAACTGGTGGGCTATGAAAATCTTCTAAATAAATAAAACAGATTATCCAAGATGCTGAATATATAGACTTTTTTTCTGGTAGTGTGTCATGAGTAGGTTTGAGAAATTTATGTAGCATATGGCAAAAATGTTAAATAGCAGATCAGAATTACATTCTCAATTAACAGGGAACTCTTTACTGTATTTACAAATTCAAAGATAGACCATTTATAATATAGTCAATATATAATGGAGTTGCATACAGAAACTCTCTGGGGTTTCCCTGATATGCATTTAAGAGTTCCATAATATATTGCTCTGCCTGCTTTGGAGCACCACAGTTACATTCCAGAAAGGTGAGCTTTCTCCATTGATGGAGGAGAGTAACACACCTGCCATGTTGAGTCCTAATCCCATTAAGGATTGACCAGATCTTACGGATAGATTGAATCCTTTTGGTTCAGCTGTAAAGCAGGGAGAGTTGTAACACTCTGAAGGAGCAGTAGAGGACTCTTCTTGCATCCAGACCTCAAGCAGAGTGCAGTTGTTATCCAGCAAGTTTCTGTATCTTCCAATAGGTGGATGTCTGGAACAAAGCCTGTTGTTTATAGCATCAGTGATATTGGCAAGTGAGCATTACTACAGTAATTATTTTCTTGTACTCTTAGAGGAGAGTTATTTTCGTAGATGTGGTGGAGGAATATGGCAAAAACTGGTGATCAGAAAGGGGGGGTAGATCTTATTTTGCCCAATATGATGCGCACAGTGTGATTCAGCTGTGTGTGGCTTGGTCTGGTATGACTACTATTTATCTAGTATTCTGCTGCTGAAAAGATGAGGCCAAGAGCTGAGGATCGCAACGTGGAAGCTGAGGAATCCCAGATGGACCATACAGCTTTTGCAGGAAGTTATTTCTTGATTTCAGTTCGGCTGCAATCTTCTTGAGATGGTCTCTGAAGGACAATGCTTTCTCTAGAGAAGGGCTGTCAAATTCAAGGCCTGCGGGTCGGATCCAGGCTGCAGGGGTGCTTAGATCTGACCCATGGGGCTGCCCTGGAAACAGAGAAGGACCAGCCTGCACGGTCTGTCCCCTGAGCTCCATTTTAGCTGCCAGAGAGCTAGCAAAGCAAAACAAAAGGAGAAATGTTTCCCCTTTTGCATTTGAGCATCCAAAAAGGAATAGGAAAGGAGAAAGGGAAAGAGGAAAGACAAAGAAAAAGAAGGGAAGATGGGAAGAGAGCAAGGAAGGATAATGACGGAAAGAGGGGAAGGAAGAAGAAGGGAGAAGGAAGGGTGAAGGAAAAAAAAGAAAAGGAAGG
>JANHGC010001682.1:169876-180421 GCA_027560395.1 Boaedon fuliginosus
AGTCTAATCCAGGACACCACTTTTCCCTGCCCAGAACATTAAAGAATAGTGTTCAAAAACTAACACCCACCTTTTAATATTTGGAAATGAGTTGAAGGCAGAAACCATGCAGAGAAGTATAAGTAAAGCGGGGGGGGGGAATGGATTTCACCCATCCACCTTCTACCCCTGAGCTGAGCTGCGCTGGATGACAATGCCCATCTTCCCCGGCCAGCACGGGGAAATCGGGAATCATGATCCTCCCCTGGGAAAACCCCTGAGCTCTCTCCATTCCCTCTTTGCTCCGACTGCAAAAGGTGCCTCTTCCTCCCCCTCCCCCTCCTTAACTGCACCCCTCCACCCCGGACAGGCTGTCAAATGTCAGACTGTTCCGCAGGCCCAAGGTGTATGGACCGTGCCTTTCTCTTGCCCCGCAGGTCACACGCAGCAACAGACACTGTCGCTGCCGGGGGAGCTCAGCTCATATCCCCTTGCAAGGCGAGGCAAACCGCGGTGAGAGGTTTCCTGCGCTTGGTGACCTTGCGCGTTGCTTGCCTGGGGCTGGTTCTGCTACACACAGTCCACCTGGTCACCAAGCTCCAGGGACGTCCGCTCGACACCGCGGTTTGCCTCACCAGCCTGGGACGAGCCCGCAACGAGCCCTCGGCCTCCTCACCTTGCAAGGTGCCACGAGCTGCGCTCCAACTGCTCCAGAAGCTGCTGCTGCTGTTGTTCCTGGCATTTCATGTTGAATACATTTCAGATCGACCAGTTTGCTCTCCACCTCTATGTGGGATCTGCGGGGTGAGAGAGAGGCACGATCTGTACACCTTGGGCCTGCGGAACAATCCGATATTTGACAACCCGTCCGGGGTGGAGGGGTGCAGTTAAGGAAGGGGAGGGAGAGATGCTTTTTGCAGAAGGAGCAAAGAGGGAATGCGGAGAGCTCGGAGGTTTTCCCAGGGGAGGATCATGACTCCCGATCTTCCCCGTGCTGGCCGGGGAAGATGGGCATTGTCATCCAGGACAGCTCAGCTCAGGGGTAGAACACAGATGGGTGAAATCCTCGTACCTCCCCTCTGCTTTACCTGTCCTCCTCTGCATGACTAGCTTGCTCAGGTCCTTGGTGATGGTATACATCATTGGATTCCCCTCACCCCCCCACGCACGTTTTCGGGAGATTCCAGGCCTGTTTGTGGTCTTGCCTACTGGTGTGGGAGGGGGAATCAGCATCGCATTTTCAGCGTCGCAAGTACAAACAGACCTGGAATCATCCAAAAATGTGACGCTGTTCCCCCTGCCTCCACCTCGGTCGACAAGACCACAAACGGGCCTGGAATCACCTGGGGGGGATTGCACACCGCAAGCCCCACGAGCCTGGTCTCTACCTGAGGCAGACCACGATCCGGGTGCAGCGCATTTTCAGTTGGAAAATGCCACGTGCAAAGGGTGAAAATGGCAGGTGGCTCGAGTATAAGTTGAGGGTAACTTTTTAACTCCTTTTAGAGAGCTGAAAAACTCAGCTTATAGTCGAGTATATATGGTAGTCAGGTGCGCTAATTAAAAAAATCCCTACAATATATAAACCAAATGAAACTCCATCATTAGTGTTGCTCTTAAAACAGTGACTTAATATTTGTCATCAGCGTGGGAGCCCAAGTTTTGTTAATTTCAATTCTAAATCATTAATATATGTATACTAATTAAATAATTGACAATAAGCTAATATCAACAATCAGGTATTTTCTCTGTGAGAGCCACTGATGTAATGATGATTAAGGCATCAAGCTAGAAATTGGGAGAGTATGAGTTTAGTCCCACCTGAGGTACACAGCCAATTGGGTGACTTTGGGTCAGGGACACTCAGCCTTAGGAAGGAGTCAATAGCAAACCACTTCTGAAAAAACTTTCAAGCAGTCTGTTGAGTATTGGACACAATTGAATGGAAGGAAAATTATTTGGGGATGAAGGCATGGAGTTGCTACTTGATTTTTTCCTGAAGCGAATAAAAATAGTAGAAAGACATATTAAAAACAATAGGTAGTATTTTCAGTTGTCAAGTAGCATGGACTTGGTATATTGCTTGGTATGCTGTTGAGCTCATAAAATTAATAAACTTAAAATTAATAAATAACTTTTTTGATTGCTTTCATTTTTAGGCCCTGGATGTTGACCGAACTGTTCTTTATAAGATGAAGAAATCTGTAAAAGCCATAAATGTTTCTGGTTTGGGTATGTAAACTTTGTTTATTGCTGTTCTATATTTCTAAAATACACATTGTAATATTCAGTGCTTGTCAAATATTCACTGAGTGATACAGATTCAAGTTCATGATGGTTCACAAAAGAATTATTGTTCTTTCTTTTGAGACCCTTTTACCTTTCTGATGCTAATGATTTTTTTGTTTGTTAAATGTTAGCTGATGCAAGTTACATTTAACAAAAGCTACTTTTCCCTTTTAAGTCAGAAATTGAAAATACGGTTGAACAGATTTTCAACAGTAATTTTAGCTTTAGTAATAAGGTGAAACTATAATTCATATTGATAGGGAAAAGAGAAACAACGCTGGAGTAAGGAAAGATGGGAACTGTTTTATTCAAATGCAGGATTGCATCCTTGGCCTCGTTAGCTGATCCCTTTGGTTCATAAGCAGACCTTCTCCTCTTTCCCTGCAATGAGATTTTCACTTCTGTTTTTTTACTTTTCTCCTGTATTTTGAGTTATTAAACTGGAATCTATTTCAGTTTTTTTGTACGAGTATAGCAATTTAATGCTCTTGTTTTTCTTTATTCAGATGTTTAATTTAAAAAAGAAAACCCCCGAGGTACACTATGGATTATCATATTGTTTTGAAATACAAAACTATAAAAATATTTGAATTAAATAAATGTATTTGAATGTTCTTGTGAAATACTTGCACTTTTTAAATGAGTGGAGGACTTGTTGATAGTTACTGGAATTAGCATACTGTTTGTTCTCTTTGAAGCTCATGTGGAAAATGAAGAGCAGTATACTCAAGCTTTGGAGAAATTTGGAGGCAACTGCGTCTGTAGGGATGATCCAGATTTAGGAACAGCATTTTTGAAATTTGCTGTATTTACAAAGGAATTGACAGCACTCTTCAAAAACTTGGTAAGAAACAATGAAAGTATGTACTGGAGAATTTAAATCATACAACGTAGCTTTAAGCTTAATCTAAAATATGTAACTACTAAATATAAAAATTACTAACTACCGGTTCTCTGTGGGGAGGAAAAAGGACTGAATATCTGCTTCTGAGGCTTACCTAACAGAGATTTAAATTGTGACAGTTTAGAGTTGAAATCAGATACTGTGGGAGAATCTTCTGTGTATGCACCCTATGTATATTGTAAATTATTGCCTAGGACAACTTTCTTATCTAGCTCTCTCTCAAGGAAGGATTTGAAACATTTTATAATTGGGTTCTTTCTAAAGCTATATAACATTAATTGCTTTAAAAAAAACAAAGGGAAAAAAAAGCTTTGGCGTGGGAGTTGGGAATCCAGTGAAGAGGAGATGACCTATTTTTACCGGATAGGCCCAACCAAAGAATCACATAGGAAAAAACCCAAATTCAGTTCTTTATTTGCTCACACCATATGGACAGAATCCTGACAGATTAAACCTATACTACTCTAATCCTAATGGATACACTCTGGGAGAGTGGCCATCCTAAATCTGATTCAGCTGTCTTGTCTCCCCCACACCCACATCTTGGAATGTGTTTCCTCCTTCCGGGGTTTCTGCAGCTTCACTGTAGTCCATCATATCACCTTCCCCTTCAGAGACACAATCCATCTCATCCATCAGAGCATCATGGGATAATGTTGATTGTGCTTGAACTGAAGGTGGAAGGGGATAGATAGCGCAAAAAAGCATTGGGTGTGCTCTTGAGAAGCTGTTAACTCTTCCCAATATTACAGCACTTAAATAATCCTTTATTCAAAGTTGACTCAGCCTTCCATCCTTCCAATGTCGGTAAAATGAGAACCTAGATTGTTGGGGACAAAATGTTGACTCTCTAAACTGCTTAGAGAGGTCTGTAAAGCACTGTGAAGCGGTATATAAGTCTAAGTGCTATTGCTATTTCATATTTTATCAAATAATAGTTAATGTCTGGTGAATAGGAACATTTCCCCCCCAATATTGCTATATAGCTTTCTAAACTATATCATGGCTAAAAACACCTTTTCTTGTAATATCTGATTATAATTAAATTATAGTGAACTGCTTATATTGGTCGCCTAAAATCTCTGTCCCATTAAAGCACTGGGGTAATGCATTAGCAAATATAATCTATCCTGGACACTTACTTCAAACATGTAAATATCTAGAATCTAAGCATAATCATAAGAGATCTGCTTATAATCAGAGGATTGGAGTAGCAAGTTAAAAAAAAAGGCATTAATATAAGAACCACTATGGATTAAACACCACTTGACCTAGATAGTGTCATCCTGAACATTTGTTTCTTTCAGTTTGATCATTCCACTTACTGTATTAAACCTGCATTCAGCAAATGCAGGGGGGAAAGGACACAATTTATACTTTGCTCTTTGTGGAAGCTTAGCCTGGTTTTAAATATTTACCATATATACTCACAGATAAGCCAGGAATTTTAGGTACCAAAATTAAACCATATGAAGATTTCAAGGGTTGGGTTATGTGCTGGTGATGTGTTTTTCGTGGTATTTTGGTTAAAAATATGAGGAACTGCTTATCCACGCATGGGCTTATGTGAGAGTATATATGATGTTATTTAAAGGCATTTCAGTATCCTATACTTGCAAGTATCTTTTCTATAGCTCTGTCTTTTTATTTTATATAATAATTAGGATTGACAGTAAATGAATATAGCCTTAGAGTAAGTCTTACCAATGAGGAATATGGTATTATTAGTAAAGTTACAAAACTGTTAAAACAGATTCTGAAATTATACAACTTGAAAACAAATAAGAATTAGCTTTTATTGTTTTAGAAATTGTAATACAGGATTTATTATATAAATACTTTTTACCGTGTTTCTTAGTTCTTCTTCTGTTTTAGTCTGGGCACGAAAATAAAATTTAAATACAGATGTATACAGTCAAACAGATACACTATTTTTTTTCATACTAGGTGATATTTAATTTTTCTTTTTACAACTTGGGCTCTCATTTCCCATTTTCTTTCTAATAAAAAAGACCTTTGCATTGCTTTATTTGGAGCTGATTCCTGGGGTACCTTTCAAAAATAGTAAGTTAACATGGCCCTTGGCAATTCATGCTGTTCTTTCTTGCCAAATACTCTGTTAGCTTATCTGACATTCAATAACAATAATATTAACAGCCTCCAGCTATTTAAGATCTGTATGATGATAGCTTCAGATTATTTCAAGGTATAAGAAAGGTTAATTAATGCTATTTACCTGTCAGCTTTCCTTTGTTCATACTTGCTATAGTTTCTTTGTATTATTCTGGAAGATCCCCCAACACTGAATGGATACTTGTATGCAGATATTAGAGCAGTGGTTCTCAACCTGGGGGTCGGGACCCCTTTGGGGGTCGAACGATCCTTTCACAGGGGTCGCCAAAACCATTGGAAAACATATATTCCCATATGTGGTTCCAAATAATTTTATGATTGGGGGTCACCACAACAGGAGGAACTGTATTAAAGGGTCACGGCATTAGGAAGGTTGAGAACCACTGTATTAGAGGGTCAAGCCCATATACAAGTAATCCTCAACTTACAACCACAATTGAGTCCAAATTTTCTGTTGCTAAGTGAAACAATTTTAAGTGAATCTTGCCCCATTGTAAGACCTTTCTTGCCACAGTTGTTAAGTGAATCACTTCACTTGTTAAATTAGTAACACAGTTGTAAAGTTAATGTGCCTTTCCTATTGACTTGGTTGTCAATATGTTGCAAAAGGGGATCACATGACCCCCAGGACAGTGCAACCGTCATAAATATGAACCAGTGTCATAAGTGTGAAAAATGGTCAAGTCACTTTTTTTAGTGTTTGTTGTAACTTTGGTTACTAAATGAACTGTTGTAAATCGAGGACTACCTGTAGTTAGCAAAACGAAGGAAGCAAGAATGAGACAGATTTCAGGAAAGTCTCTTTAAAACCAATCTGCATTTAAATACAGATCCTTGTGAACTGCAAGAGTCAATTAAAGTAGAATTTCTTTGAAATGTCCTTCTGCCCACATCTCTCATGCCTGACTCTTCCCAGATAAATGCTTTGTGCACTGCAGCGCTTTCCCATAATCTCTATTCCAGGTATTAGAGATACTTTCTAATAGAGGACGGGATGTAGTGATGGGCAAACAGAGATTGGGCTCCTGGTACCAATTATTACTTAACCTGAGAGTCAGGCTCCCTAAAATGCGCTTAATCTCTGGTTGTTACCAGATTTGCCTCTAATAAATCTCTCCTTTCATAGATTAGAGGTAGGTCAGGATTCATGGACACCATGAGGATTGTGAAACAGTCCCAGATCATTCGAGGCCTAACTTGCACAGAGGACCATATATACTGTATCCCTCTAACCCTCCTCCTGTGGGGAAGTTTGCGACATAATCTGAGGGTAGAAGACAATCGTTTTTATTCTGTGCCATGGTCAGATCACTCTCACATTATTATGGATATGACTGGTGCTGCCAAATTTTTCAGGGTTTTGCGAAACTATTCAGTTAAAAAAAAGGTATATTTGGAAGTACTTTGCTTATAGGAAGTATCTGAGGAGTTTCCTTAGGCTGTGGTGAGCAGTTCTGCTAAGACTTTAGTTGCCTGCTAGAAAATAGAACCAACAAGAGATAAGATTGTACCCCAGTAAGTCTTTCTGGTTTGCTGATCCAACAGTGTTCCTAGCTTTATTGAGGAGTTTTGGGTGATGAAGAGAATTGGGAGAGGTCTAGATTGCTGCTGATAAAGGAGCAAATCGGATTGAACCTGGGTATGAACTCATGTTTTGAGTTTATACTGAGACCGAGCAGAGATTTCTAGGCATATGGAGCTAGAAGCCAGCAGGGCAAGTTCTGATCAGGGAACATGATTCTGTCTTGCTATATTATTAGGATGAGAATGAGGTTGGAATTCCTGAGGAAGTAGATGAGGTTCCGTGCAACATAGACTGTGTTTTAATGAAAGAAAGTAATAGTGTCAACACAACTATCACAATGGATTGGGAAAATCAAGCATTCCTAAATCCAACAAAAATGTGGGAAATGCGCTCTTTATTATCCTTTTCCCTCTCTGCACAAATGACTATCTTGCATCTCTTTCTTAGAAAGTCGACTAGGTGTTCATTTAGAATTATTTAAATGCTTTGTAGATGACAACATTTTTTTTTGTTATAGATCCAGAACATGAACAATATAATCACATTTCCACTGGACAGTTTGCTAAAGGGGGATCTAAAAGGCGTAAAAGGGGTATGTTATGTGTTTCTATTTTTAAAAATCGTGATTTAATGTTGGCATAAGTACATGTTATAATTTGTACTGGAGAAAAAGTATTTTCTGCTATCATACCTGGGTGCCCTATCCTTCTAGTATCTAGATAGATACATATTTCATCTTGGATGCAGTGATTTATTTGGGACTAATGTACAGTGGTATTTAAAATTTTATGAACCCTTTCCCATTTCTGCATAAATATGACGTAACACATCTGTTCTCCACACAAGTTTTAAAAACAAAGAGAACCCAATTAAATAAATGGGTCATAAACATTATACTTGTTCATTTATTCATTGAGGAGTGGCAATAGTGATTTGCCCTCTAGTCATAGAAATGGGAAGTTGGAGCTATTTCTTCACTTTACTTCTGGATCCAAAAATATTGAAATAAATAACGCCATGAAAGGGCAGAAGTTCAGTTTTTCTTCAACTTGTGTGCAGTGTCTTATGACTCCAATTGGCTTATGCTTTAGGGAAATGTTTAAAAAGTCACAAAACAAATGACCTGAGTGTGAACTGCAGAGCTGGCTGGGATACTGGCTGATGCAGAGGTTGACTAGTAAACCATGACTTACTTTGGTTTCTAATGTCTTATGGTGCAGCACCCATAAATAAATGCCATATGCCTGACTGGTGTTAAGTTAGTTTTATTGTATAATGCAGTCACACCCGCTTTCTAGTCAGAGATTATTTAATTTTGCATTAGACAGCAAGAGGGGTTGTGACCAGACAGGCAGGAGATAGGGCTGTGTTGCTACTTAAAACACAAGTGTAGGTAAAGAATGCTATTAGGAAAAAATTCTCATTAGCTTCTCACGTCATTTTATTTGATTCACATTAAATTTTATAACAAAAAGCTTGGGTTCATACAATCACACTAAACCACTGTGTAGTCCTTTTGGTACGATGTGACATGTAAATCCAACCAAAACCACTCCTCCAGGGTTACATTTTAATTGTTAAGGTCCACTCATTGGAAGGCTACAGCAAGGAAAACACCATTCGATTTATTAATTCCAGGGGGTTGATGTTTGCATGGGTGCACTGTATTTGTTTTGGTGGGTTACACAATCTTTTAATGTGGACCAAAGTATTTTTCACATGAGCAGATCTCTGCTTAGTTCTAACAAGACCTGAGGCACCTAGACACTCACATTAATGTTAAACGTGAGAGAAATTAGTCAGACTGTGCAAAACATTTGAAAGGAATCTTTGAAAGTAGGAGCATGTTCTTATTCCTTGAAGTAATAAAGCTGCTGCATCTGGGAGGTTCACATAAATGTTTTGAAAACTATCCATGGTGGTCAGTGGGTGCAGCAAAAGGGCATGATATGATGGCTGTGTGGATACATTCAAGGCAGCCTTCAGAGCAGCAGTGCAAGCCTTTTAAAGGAAGTAGCTGTTTCAATTAACACTTCAAAGAGAGGTGTTTTACTCACACAAAAATATTTTGCCAAGTTTTTGGAGGCTTTGCACAGCTCAAGGACTGAGTCTTCTTCCAGTATACAGTACAATACAGCACTTGGACTTCCAAATATATAAAGATTAATTTTGAGAAAAACTAAAGAAGCCAATTAAAACTGGGCTATTTATCCCAAAGATTACTTCGTCAGGTTTTAATCCAAGGGATTAGGATTAACAAAAAGTTTCAGCAGAAATGGTCGCTTGCCTGTTTAACGTGGCTTCCTTCTCATTTCTACAGGATTTGAAGAAGCCATTTGATAAAGCATGGAAAGACTATGAAACCAAAGTGTAAGTACTTCTTTTTTGATACAGAGCAAATTTGAATACATTGTATACATTCTGTGCTGGTTCGTCCAAAAATAAGGGTCATTGAGTTGATTTGATACATAGGATTACCATGTATCGTATTTTGGTTCCATGCAAGATTTGTTGCCTACATAATCTAAACGTGATTAAGATCTAGGAAGCGCTTGGATGGAAGATGCCTGGGGAAATTGGAAGAAGATAGTGACAAACCACTTCTGCACACTTGCCCAGAAAACTGTTTGTATCTCTATAATCACCAAGGTTCATACTCAGTTTTAAAAAAGACTTCACCTTTACCCATTTAGTTCCAGTCTACCTGCCTGAGGTTGAATTGCTATTGTTAGCTGTATAGTAGTCAGGCTTACCTCAAAGGTATGGAGAGTTTGAATCCATAAAATGGATACTGCAATAAAAACGAGTCATATAAATGTTCAGTGCATATAAAATTTATGTGTACATTATGTCATGGGTGTCCAACCTTTTGGCTTGCCTGGGTCTCACTGAATGAAGAGGAATTGTCTTGGGCCACATATGATTTAATAATGTGCCAGCATAATGTAGTTAATGTATATAAAAATCACATAATGTTAAAAGTTTGCGATCTTATGGGGCCACATTACTAGTTGTTCAGGGCTGCCTGTGGCCAGGAGCCACTGGTTGGACCTGCCTGCACTATACAGTAGCCTATTAAATGTGCAGGAGCATTATGCTTACAAAAAACAATGTGCATAGCTTAATTGAAAAATACTTGAAAATCAAAAAAATATATTTTGAAGAAGCTGAGACAACTTGATACTAAAACCAAAACCCTGTCTAGTCACAAACATACTGTTCTTTGATTAGCTGAATATTTATCCCATTGAGACTAGTACAATTTAATATCCAGTTAATCACTCTATTGAATATTCTGAAGATTGATCATACTTACAACAACTATCTCCAGTTTCATTTCTTCACTCCAGAGTCAGAATAAGAATATATACTTTATCTATCTAACATGCATGAATGCACTGGATCCCTGTATATCCTTTTATATTCCCCTTAACCGGGGAAGAGAGGCGGGGTATAAATCTAATAAAATAAAAAATAAAATAAATAAATATTAAACTAACTGATAACGCGGTGTTGCCCAGGTATTTATTGATCCCAATCCTGTATTAGACAGGAATGGTGATGTGAAGTGGCAATGTACGTGTGGAATGGGCTGTCCTCCTTCCTTCCATTAACGTCTCCACAATTCCTGAAGAGGGATGGCAAGAGCAACTTCTCCCTGAGCCCTGATTTTGGCGACAATTAAATTAGTTAAAAATGTTTTCCCTGTGCCCCC
>JANHGC010001684.1:9507-19701 GCA_027560395.1 Boaedon fuliginosus
GGGTCCTCATTTTACCTACCTTTAGAAGGATGGAAGGCTAAGTCAACCTTGAGCTTGGTGGGATTTGATCTGACAACCTGCTGAACAAGACAGCAGAGATAGGCTGCAATGCTGCATTTTCTTGTAAGCCGCCTCGAGTTCCCTTTGACTGGGGAAGTGAGGCGGGGTATACATTTAATAAATTAAATTAAATTAAATTAAATTAAATTAAATTAAATTAACCACTGCACCGCCAAGGCTCACTCAAATTATTGCTTTCAAGGGTAACAAGTCAACAAGTTGTTGTCTTTTGTCTATTTTTACAGCCATTTAGTCCCTTGTGTTTTTTATTCATTCATTCATTCATTCCTCACATTTATTATTTTTATAAATAACTCAAAGCGACAAACATACCTAATTCTCCTTCTTTCTCCTATTTTCCTCACCACAATAACCAACCCTCTGAGGTGATTTGGCTGAGAGAGAAAGTGACTGGCCCAAAGACATCCAGTTGGCTTTCATGCCTATGTTGAGACTAGTACTCACAATCTCCAGGCTTCTGGTCTGGTGCCTTAACCAATAGACCAAACGTGCTCCAGAAACATGTAGATACATTAGTATTCTTTAATTGTATTTTCCAACTGGGTTGAGGAGAAAATAATAAGGATATATTATAATTTAGCAGACAGCATTTTGAACATGTTTAACTGTGGGCCCACGTGGCCTCTGAGGATGCAATGACTTTAGTCCTAGACGTGTGTGGTAGGGCAAAGTACAATTAATATGTTGGAATCATATAATGAGAGGCCTACATTTAAAATAACTCTTGAAAGCTATATGGGGAATCTGCGGAATACATTTTTGGGTCTAAAAAGGAATCTGGAATCCTGGGGAATATATTCTCTCAAAAAACACTGCTTAGGAGGGATTTCTCTGTTTATACTGTAAATTGTCTTTATGGAGTGATAACCAGTCACAAAATAATCATATGGCTACTTGTTTGTTTAACATCTTGCTGGAGAATAATCTCAAACTTACTCAGTGTTTTTCCTGTCTTTTTGTTTCTGAACACAAACTTTTCAGACAAATGCCAAATTGTCACTAAATGCGTTTTTTCAGTTTTTCAATCTATGGGGCTCAGAAGCATTCTTACAAAAAAAAGATGGTAGTAAGAGACTGGCACTTTGCTTCACAACATTGAACTCTTATTGCTGTTTTTTTTTTAAAAAAGGACTAGAACCAGTCTGGCAGCATCCCATCATTTTGGTGTGGGAAGAATATAATATCTGTCCTGAAATAGGCATCTCACTGTAACACACACAGATGATCAGAAAATTTCTCCCTGCTTCCCATACATACATGTACAGTATATTGTGGCCCCATCATTTTGAGCTCTCATCCCCTCCCAAAAATTTGAACACAGTCCTTGATCATTAAAAGGCTGTTCACACAACACATTGAAGAATACAGTGCCAGCATTCCAATGAAACCTTTCATTTTCGATCAGCAATCAGAAACAAAGTCCATCCAAGCAAATGTTTTTTGAAAAGTCATATTGGCACAAACTGGAGAAACCCAAATCTAATATTCTGGATTCCACTTTCCCACACTCAAACTCAAGATACCTCCTCTTTCACCCACAAGTGCATCACATGTTCCAATCCATTTTTATTCCTTGGTGCCATTTCTCCTTCTCCCTCCTCACAGGTGAAAGCTAAGGATGACCTTGACATCTCCAAGAACGTTGTTATGTCTATCTCTCTACTCACTAGCAATTCACCCCTCCCATTTTCCCAGGCTCTAATGTGGCAGGCTAGAAGCTACGGAAACCTCAAACAGGGCTCCTGGTTCTGACATACAGGTAATCCTCAACATATGACCATAATGGACCCTGCCCAGTATGGTCTTATGTCATAACGGTTGTAAAGCTGTTAAAAAAATTAGGACCCTTTTTGAGGTGTGCATTAAGTGAATCACTACAGTCATTAAGTGAATTCACAATTGTTAGCAATTGTCTTAGTCATTAAGGAAGCCAATGGTTCACTGTAGGCTAAAACTAGAAGCTAAGTGCTGGTTTTCGGCAAAACTGTAATAAAACATGGTCATGTAACTGCAAGATGCTTCAAACAATCATAAATGCAGCTGTATTGCTGAGGGCCTGAAGTTTGTCCATGTCACTACAGAGGGGGCCCTGACCATTGGACATTTGCATCCTGATCATAAGTCCCCTTTTTTGGGTGAGTCATTACTTTGAACAGTCACTAAGCCAGGGGTTCCCAATCCCTAGTCTGTGGGCCAGCACAGGTCCATGGCACGCCAGTAACCGGGACATACAAACAAGCAAAACCCTATCCATGGTATGTAGGCAGCATGCAAAACCGCACTCCCTCCGATCCACGCAAAAACCTTTCTCCACGAAACTGGTCCCTGGTACTCAAAAGATTGGGGGCTGCTGCACTAAGCGACTGTAAATCGAGGAATACTTCTACCATAAGATTATTCTTCATTTGGGGGGAATATCTATGGTCAAACAAGCAAATCCATTCAGTCTCGCTTTCTGTGGTTTGCTATGTCGGTGGTCTGGTAACAGCCATTTGCAGCTTGTAGCCATTTCACCCTCAACGGTGAAAGAATAGCACTAAACTGCGATTTAGTTTTATGCAAGGGATTATGGGGAATGCTTGGAAATTCAACCAATCCAACACATCCAATACATTTTAGAGGGAATATGTATAAGAACGCCTGGGTTTGTTAGATTCCTCAGACATGAGAGACTGTGAATAGGGAATCCTTGTTCTTGGGAACACTCCCAGTCTCCTCACGTAAGCAGCCCGCCAGGCCCCCTTGTCTAGCGAGGTCTCTTGAATGCCACACTTTGGCTAGGAATGTGGGACTTGAAAGCAACATTCTTTTGTCCTTCAGCACATCAGTCTTCCCTAGTGAATAGTGCCCAGAGTTCTTTGGCTCTTTCCATATGGAACAATTGATCCCTTCACTAAATTTGCGAGGAGTAATCAATTATTTCTGCTGCCTATAAATTATCCTCCCTCCTCCCTCACCCTCACTAAAAAAAAAAAAGAAAGGAAGGAAGGAAGAAAGAACAAGCAAAATGAAATAAAACACTGCTATGAAAAATGGGTGGCTATAAAGTAAACATCTGTCACAGCCAACGATGACCAGAGTGGTTTAACACTACGGGAGGGAAAGAGCTACAAAATGAGCCTCAAAGTGGTTTTCACCTGTTAGTTTCTCAGGCCCTGGAGTTCAGCAGAGAGAATAAGCCATTTCTGTAGTTCTGTAGACTCTTCTGTTGGCATCAAGGAGATCAGGGTTTGTTTGTCTTGACTTGAGAAACGTTCAACTCTTTTAGGCAGTCAGTGTAATCTGTTACACTGAAGGATAGCTCATAAATTCCAGAGGTCTCCGGGTCTGGCTCTATTTCTGATTTAAAGGGGTGCATCACAAAAGCACATTCTACCAGATCTTCTCCCTTACTGCCAAGGGATACCAACAACATAATACTGGCCATTTGCAAAGGGTCAAACAGGTTAACTTAATGGACTTGGTCCCTTCTAAAATGCACCTTTTATTTGAAACAGAAGACTGGCACAGAAAGTGGCTCAAGGTATGCAAGTAGATGGGCGACTTGCTCCTATTTCACGTTTAAGCCCTAACCTTCTTATTGTTTGCAGTCAAATTATCACTTCTTTTCCACCTTAGCTGCCACTTTTCCAGCAAGAAATTGTGTATTCCCTTTTATATTTATGTTAGATCCTTTATATCTGCATTGAATCAAATAAGCTTCCTTCTTAGGCTGTAATAGTGTAACTGAGAGCCAAGAGCTGCAGGTGGAAATAAAATGGAAGGTGCAGAATTGAGAAGTAATCACAGGACGTGATTTAATATTAGGAATGCTGCCAAGGAGAGGGATTGTCCTTCATTTATTTGCTACAATCTGCTTCCTAAAGAAAATGTATTGTTAGAATACATAGGGCACATTTTATATGTTGTACGCCGCCTCGAGTTCCCCATTGGGGGAAGAGAGGCGGGATATAAATCAAATAAATAAATAAATAAATAAATAAGAAGCAAGAGTATTGGGGAACTCCTGTGGATGTTAGGTGTGAATGGTATATGTAAGAAATCAACATGGCGATTACCACCACATGAAGTCCTGCCACTGTTCTGTCATAACTACCATTTTGATGTTTCAACACACCCCTTTCAGATAACCTTGGGCCATGGGAAGATATGAAGAAGGAATTCTTTTTATTGGATTGGGAGAAGGCTACTCTCCCTAAAAACAAAACAGAAAGGAATAGAAAGTTGACTTGCTGGAAGGTTAATCAAGACTATCCAACCTCATTAGCCAATGGGTTGGTAAACACAAAATTCAGGACAATGTTTTAAAGTGTCCCATCTCTGAAGATGTACTGTAGGTTGTATGGAAGGACGATTATGTAGAGAGCAGGAAATATTCGAGTAAATCAATGGGTTGTGATTCTTACCCCTCCATAGTTGCCCTTTTGTTAATGGCCAGCCTCCCCACTAAGGAGACATTTTCAGAGCATTCATTGACTTGCCCACAAAAATCCAGTATGTTCCACCAAGAATTCCTTTTCTACCTCTATACAACTGTTGCAATAGTAGAGACATATATTGTTTAGATCCCCATCTCTCTTCTCTCTGTCCTAAATTTAGTGAGCTACTTCTATTGTTTATCAAACTTAGGGATTAGGCCATTCGAACTGACTTTGTGCAACAAATCAATGGAGCGATGGAAAAACTTCAGAAAGATTTTGACACAGTAGTTAATTTTTTGGTGGCATGGCTTTTTGGTGGCCTGTTTCTTCTGGAAAAATAATCTGATGGATTGTTTGTTTTGCACAATGCCTAAAACTGGATTTCTAAAGTCCCAAGCTATCAAGAATCAATAGCAATGAGAAAAAAGTGACATGAGTAAATATTAAACATTTGATTTCTACCAAAATGTAAAAAGGTCTTTCTCTTTGACCAACAATGTCAGAGAAAAACAAACTAACAACTCTCTGAAGGTCTTGGCAATTCTACTTCTGTTTATTTAGGACCTTTGAACTTCTATTTGGCTGCTATGCATGACTTTACTTTCCAGCATTTCTGCAAGCTTGTCACATCCAGAAGGATTGAGAGTGATTTCAATAATCTAACACTGATTCATCAAAAGCACAAAAATGCTTTTCTGCCTGTTAGAGCGTTGGTAGCCCATCAAAAGCCACATTCTCTTTCCGAGGTCTGCTAAATCATTTCTGTTATGGTTGCACTAATTGAAGAGAACAAGGCACAAATCCACTCATTGGAATTGACCACTAGGCAGGGCAAACAAATGAAGTCAAAATCGAGAAACTATCTGAAGGATCAACTATCGCAGATATCCAAGGGAAAACTAAAACAGGAAACATTTTCTAGCACTGACCACTTAAAACTGAGGATTGTGAAGCCCGTATTTCTGGAGTTCAGCTAAGTTCCATTGGCAGACATTTTGGTTGTGTGAAGTTACCTGTAAGATCATTTGATATGTGTTGCGGTTCTGGAAAGCCAAGAGAGCTACCATGATCAATTATTAATTTTGGGTAGGCAGTGGGCCATGTCATGCCTCTCTCCTTATAAGGGAAATCCTACTTCTGAATAATTCTTTACTTGTAAGAATACAACTACTACTACTACTACTACTACTACTACTACTACTATTTATTACACTTTTATGCCGCCCAACTCCCGAAGGACTCTGGGCGACTTACAACATAGATAGCAATAGCACTCAGATTTTTATATACTGCTTATCAGAGCTTTACAACACTCCCCAAGAAGTTACAGAGCCCCCAAACAATCTGGTTATATTGCCCCCAAACAATCTGGGTCTTCATTCTACCGACCTTTAGAAGGATGGAAGGCTGAGTCAACCTTGAGCCTGGTGAGATTCTTTCTGACAACCTGCTGAACAAGTCAGTAAAGATAGGCTGCAGTGCTACATTTAACCACTGTGCCACCATGGCGCTTCACAATTCACTATTGTAGAGTTAAACTTATCCTACTCTTTATCCTAGGTGTTGCCATTTTTCATGTTATATTAATAAATGCTAGTTTTAATATTAGGAAAATCCAAAGCATATTGCTTTAATCTCACTCTGGAAAGCAAGGAAAAGCCCCATTCCTTCCAATAAAAGAATTTTGATTGTATATCCAACTTATTTTTGTAAGCATGATGTTTTGTTAATTAATGGAAATACTTTAAACCTGTATTTGCGGCTAGATTGACAAAGGGTAAACACTGCAGCTAACAGTGTAAATAATAAGGGAGATGTTTCCTCTTTTTTTCTTTTTTTTTTCATCGACTTTTAGGCAAGGGAACCCTTATGGCTGGTACTCAATGAGGCTAGCCTTTATTGGCGTGCACTTGGAAATGGCACCTTTGCCTTCACCTGTTTACGAAAAGCATTTAACTTGACCCCTCATGAATTTCAAGATATCCCTTTAGTCAACCTAGCAAACCTTCTCATTCATTATGGCCTTCACCTAGATGCCAGCAAGCTTCTCCACAAAGCTTTAGCCATCAATGATTCTGAGGTAAGTGATTTTTCTCGGAGAAAAGCAAGATTTCTTGTCTCCACTTTTGCTCTTCCCTAAGAGTTTCAGCGTTCCAAGTAACAACCTCCGGGAACAAAGACTCCAAGCCTAGCATTTCCTCAAAGTTCTGTTTTATTAGAGATGTCATATTGGCACATCTGGGAAAACCCGAATCTGAGAGTTCTGGGTTTTTCCCCACCTAAAAGAAAGTCAAGCCAGGTCTTTGTGGCTTTTCGGAAGGCCAGCAAAGTGGTGATGGTCCTAATCTTGGGGGGAAGCTGGTTCCAAAGGGCTGGTGCTGCCAAAGAGAAGGCTTTAGCGTGGGGGCCTGCCAGCCGACATTGTTTGGCTGACAGGACCCGTAGCAAGCTGACTCTGTGGGATCTGACTGGGCGCTGGGAGGCATACGGTAGCAGCATTGAAATGGAGAAAGAGGCCTATGTAGCCATGCAACTTGGATTCAGTCACTGCTGCAGGGGCAGCCATTTTTAATTCTGTGACTTCCCTTTGCCGTTCGGGGTTACAACATGCAATTTCCTGAAGCCGGCAGGGTTTTTTTTTCCTCCTGGTCACATGGCCAAACAAGATCGATGATTTTGCAGCCAGTGCCAAGTTTGTTTTTGGCTTTTTGAACTTAGCAGGGACAAGTAATTTTTTTAAGCGACTCAGGCCGAGAGTTCTGTAAATTCCCCATCCCCACACCCACCTCGGGCAGCTGCCTGGAGACACTTGAGCTGACTAGCAGCTAGTGATTTCTTTTTTTAAAAGCAATTGCAAGCAGAGAGCTTAGTTCCTGAGCTGAAAAAACAGCTAAAGGGGGGCTGGCAGCAGTAGGGAAATCCTCTCTGTTCAGTTAACGATGGCTGCAATCAGTTAACGAATTGGAGGAAATAGTAACTCAGATCTCTGTTCATTTAACAACCCATTTGATTCAGTTAACGAATTTGATTTTAAAAATGCATAAAATTGAGTCTGATTCATTTGACAAATTTTTTGACTTACGATCCTAATGGGCAGGCTCCATTAGGGTCATACTTCAGGGACTACCTGTATTTTGTACTAGGAAATGAATGTTTGTATGACTGTTACTTCTTATCTAGTGTAAACCAGGAAAACTATGAAAAATAAAATTTAAATAGATAAGATGAAAGTAGCTATTTTCCAATTTGGCCTTATTTCCTTCTTGTCCAGGTTTCAGATTCCCTGGAAGGATTAGAATTAGAAATGGTTTATGAGCTGTACTTAGGATCCAAGAAATGTATTTAATAACAACTAGATAGATAACCTCACTCTAGTGCAGAGAATGTGTTCCTTCTCATCCTATTAGTTTACCACTTATATGTTGGGTGTTCATTTGAAATTAAAGTTGTATTAATATAAGAATGTATATAGCCTAAATTATTTTGTTTTAAAAAAAGAATGTCCAAGAAAGTAATTAGTGTAAAAAATCCAGTTCTTTTTATCGCTTAGCAGTAGAAGAGTTTTTAAAAGGTTGCGGGGGTGGGATACTTCCTGAATCCCTTGGAAAAGTTAGTTGTACGTAATTCATATATGCAACTGAAATTCTGGCCTTCCCATGTTTCTATACTAAGAAAAGTTTGTTTTTCTCCTTTTAGCCTCTGACTTTTTTGAGTTTAGGAAATGCCTATTTGGCTCTGAAGAATGTCAGTGGGGCTTTACAGGTTTTCAGAAATGCTCTAGATATTGCCACCAAATGTCTTGAGTGTGAGAGGAACCTGAAGCTGATCCGTTGTTTGCAGTTCTATCCATTTCTGTACAACATCACATCTTCCACCTGCAGTGGTAAGCTACTATTGAAAATATTCCCAAATTAATATCCTCAGTTACATTTTTCCCATAGTTTCTACAGTTATTTTTGGTCATTATGCTTGCCCAGTGTTTCTCAACCTTAGCAACTTTAAAATGTGGACTTCAACTTCTAGAATTCCCCAGATAGAATGACTGGAAGGAGAAATTCTGGGCATTGAAATCCATTCATTACAAAAACTGAAAACTGAAAAGTTTCAGAATTGAAGGAGCAAGGCAAAAACTTATTTGCATATACAATTGCTTATTCTTCTCCAGTTCCATACTACTTACATTCTCCATTAAGTATCTACTCCCTTTTTTCTTATTACTTTAATGTTACCAAAGTATTTCCAGGTCTTGGGCTAAAAACAGAAAATACACATAACACTACAATACATCATATGGGTATTTACAGCTTATGGTTCTTAAACCCTAATATTTCATCCATTTCCTGGTTGCTAAATGCAGATTCCCCTATTTAAAAATTGTGAAATAGCGGTTTTAGCTAAAGTACTCTGCAGTTAAAATCTGTATAACTATTAGGATATGTGTCTTTTTTGTGCTAGATTTCTTGTATATTTTGGAAGCAATATTTTAAACACCTAGTATAACAAAACCCAGGGTGATAAGAACTATACCATTCTTTCTTTTTTTAAGCTGTTTTTGTTTGTAAGATTTTAACAGCAGGACAGGTATTAAGATAAATGCTCCTAGTAGGACCATTGCCAATTTTATACTGATTTGTTTTCATGTGGATTATACTTCTGGTTTTTTTTAATAATTTTGGTCATCTCATAAATATTCAAGACCTAACTATATTTATAACATATGGATCTAATTTATAATTTATCTATAACTAGATAAATAATCAAGTAGGTTTTACATTTTGAAGCTTATGTAATATACATTGTTCCCCCTGTTGCTTTTCATATGCTCTGTGACTGCAGGGACACTGGAGTGGCAGTAACTTTGTACTGGGGGCATGCATCCCTTCAGTGCCATCATAATTTTGAACAGTAACTGAACAAGTGGTTATAAGTCAAGGACTACCTATATTCACTGAGGATATATATATATTATGATACTTTAAAACAAATAATGCTTAAAATTAAAGAAAATATACACAATGAGTTTTGCCATAAAGAATATTCTGTATTATTCATAAGGCACTGAATAATAATGAAATATTAATACCACTGTTGTAGAAGTGTATTTTTCCCTCTTTATTTCATTGTGACATCAATATATGTCATAGGTCTAGGACGGGGGTTGGCAACCTGCAGCTCTGGAGCCGCGTGCGGCTCTTTGGGCCCCCTGCTGTGGCTCCCTGTCGAGTGATCCCACCATTGGCTGGCCCTGCCCCTTGCCCTCCCCTCCCAGTCACCTCGCCTGGCCTGAGAAGGTAAGGGTGACAGCAGGGGATGGAGAAGTGGCTGGAACTGATTCTCTGGCACCTCACTCTTGTTGGAGCTTCTTCCAGCCCTTATTGGTGCCAGGCATGTCTCGGTCACTTGCTCTCTGCCCCGAGACACTCGCCCAACCCGTCCACGACCGATGCCGGCCTCACTAACATAAGGCTGGAGGGATGGGAATGGATCCAAGAGGAGGGGACGATGCAAAGTGGGATGGGCCCACAGCACCCAGCCGAGGTCCCCAACCTTTTTGACCTCAGTGACCACCAAATTCATAATTTTAAAACCCAGGGACCACCAGTATGAATCCAGCACACCACTCCCTAACCCTTCCTTCCCCCTCCTCTGATTTTACCTTCCTTCCTTCCTTGCCCCCTCTTGATTTCACCTT
>JANHGC010001684.1:72086-84802 GCA_027560395.1 Boaedon fuliginosus
TTGACTCTTTGTTGCCTGTTGAACAGAAATGCGGCTATCCACCTGTGCAGGGTTCCGGAGATGCCATAAGAATTTAGTTTTAGCAGTAGTTTGTCATGTACCACTGAATCAAATGGTTTACAGAAGTCAATGTAAATTGTGTCTAGACCTTGATCTTGGTCAAGATGTGTAATCCAAATGCTTCTACAGTGTAGGAGTTGCAGATTACAGGACCGATTTTTCCTAAAACCAAACTGCTTGCTAGATAGCAGTTTGTTTTTTACTAAATGGAGGGTGATAATTTATAATTGATTCCATAACTTTACAGGTGACGCATCATAGTGAAATTGGTCTGTAGTTTTCAACTAAACTACGGTAGGATCTCCTTTTTTAAAGCTAGATATAACTGTGGCTAGTGACCAGAGGTTGGATAGGGAGCTGGTTCTAAAGGATACCTCATAGATGGTGCATAGGGATTCAGCTAGGGCAGTGGTGAGCTTTTTCAACAAGTAGGCACATAGTCTATTAGGTCCAATAGATTGAAATGGCTTTAGGTTATGTAGTGCCTTTTCAATGTTATCTACAGTGAAATCAATATGTAGTAGGTCGTTATAATTTGTTATGATGCATCTAGGAAATGCGGGGCAGCAGCCATTGCTGTTGACAAAGACTGAACTGAAGAACGTATTGAATAGGTTGGCCTTAGCAGTTTCATCATTACAATCTTCCCTGGGTGGCCTTTTTAAGGGTGGGATAGTTTTAGAGTCTCTTTACGTTTGGCATTAACAAAGTTATAGAAGGCTCAGGTAGAATTATATAACTAAATTAATAAACACAGTTTGCACACTTCCTTTTCTAATTACTTTCAGAAATTGCTTTGCATTTCAGCTATTAGGAACCTTTGAACCTACAGCTTTTACAGCTCTAGGTGAGTTTCCTTCAATCAATATAAAAATAACTTTTAAATGAAAGTTTTCAGGACTTAAACTGCTTTTTTTAAAAAAAGTAACAGGGTGATTAGAATATTGATTTTGGAAAGTTACAAATGGACTAAGGTCCAGATGGATTTGAAATAAGATTTTGAGATTAATTATAAGAATCCTTCCTATGGGAAAATGCAATTGTTTTGAATTCTTTAAAATGATGAGACTTTGAAGGTTGGACACTAGAGGCAACAAGAAAGAACTAAACATTACAAATAAAGGAGATGAATGCTTAAATTTGACTTGCTAATACAGAATGGAGCAAAATATTTTAAGTTTGGATGTATTAAAGGATATTGATGAACAATGGAGGCGGAAGTTAATGCCATTATAGATAAACTCTGTTTAAATTGTGTTATGGAAGAACATGTTTTGCCAGACAAGATTGAGACTAATCTGAAAGTGGATTTAAAAATGATATGGTACAAGAATTATATTGGGAAAAGATGCTGTGTAGGATATACTGTACAAAATGAAATTGGCTGATGGCTTAATTTATTATTATTTAGCGTATGGCATGTGTTAGCCACCAAGGTGGCTGGCTGCCTCTGTGAAAGGAATTTTTTCAGGTGGTGTTATTTTTACCTGCAGGACACCTGAATGGAAGGCAATCGGGGGAGGCTCTGTTCATGTCCCTACATGGTTCATGGCAATTGAGCTGCTGAGTTGGCAACCTCATTGGTGCGCAGGCCCAGTGTCTTAACATGTGAACCACTGTGGCTCAATAATTAAAAGGGATAACAAGCCAAAAGAGTGAACTGGATAACTTGTCTACATTAGATTTACAGAAGAGACTTATTAACATTTTGAAAAAAATATGAGAAGAGACAAAGAAAAAAATGTAAAGAAAGTTCAATAATATTATTTGAAGGGATTAAAGATCAATAATATCAAATGGAAGGAATATAAAATTGGTTTATTTGATCAAGATTAAAATAGATATGTGGTTATTTATGGTAATCTTTAATGGACATTTGCTGATCAGGACACAACCACAAGGCTTTAAGGATTAGTTTATAGATAAGACGAGAGAGATAGGAAGAAAAGAACATTTGTTGTATTTTAAGAGAAACTACATTATCAAAATTGTTTATACTTGTAATAAAGTGGGAAGTCACTTCTTTATATAGTTCGTTTCTTTTTTTTTTACCACATTCTTGTTTTTCTTTCCATTTTTCTTTTTTCTTTTTTCTTCTTTTCTGCACTTTCTATTTTTTTAGTTTGTGGTAGTTTAATTTTTTAATTTTAATGTTTGATAAAATGGCTATTAAAAAAAACAAGTTAGATTTCCAAAGTGCTACTTCCAAATTAGTATCAGCCTTAAACTGTTTTGTAATGTTTAATTGCCGTTGTTCAGATTGGTTGGGATCTATGACTGAAATAAAAATGAAATTCAGTATCTGCACCAGACATTGATTCAATTGTAGGATTGTGGCTTAGAAGAGGGTGCATCCAATGCAATAATATATTGAAACAGATGAGGAAATCTATTGAAGGCAAACTGTAAAAAGCCACATAATGTAGCTTGCAGTGTTTGCCTATTTTCCTTTTATTGGATCTCTGCAATTGTGTTTCTCTGATTTGCCTGCTCTTTTTCTCCCTCTTTTGCAATTGTCACAATCAAAGAATATATTGCTGAAATAAGTATTGCCTCTTTTACTGAAATACAAGTAAAAGCTGGATAAGCTCTAAGACTAGTGAACCATCTGGTCCAGACATGGCCTATAATCATTTTGAGATCCGCTCATACCAATCATCCTGAAATATCCAGGTCTCCCTGTGCCACAAAAGGAGAATAAAGGATTTAATTAGATCAGGCTGCTATAGAGAAAATTACATTTACAAAGGAATGATGAGCCTTCATTGAGCTTCTAGTCTAAATGTAAGAAGTCTGTGGCCTTCCAGAGGTTCCAGGCTAGAGCGCTCAGCATTTCCAAACACCCCAAGAAACGGTAAGAGATGTTACAAGCTGAAGCTCCATGACAACTGTAGAGACCAACAGATTCTCTGATGTATTAAATTTGAGTTGATATAAAAATGTTTCTCCAAACATTTACATTGATGGCATCTTCCAGAAGAAGGAGGTGATGAAGTTGGGACCAACACAGAAGCACTTTACCCAATAGCCTATCCTCACAATACTTGATACTCAGGAAGAAGTAGGAGAAGGAGAAATGAGGTAAAACTGGGACTAATTTATAGGAAGGCATATTGCATGGTGAGTGTTAAGAAAAACATTTTAATAGTGAAAGCAAAGTAACAGTGAAACCAGTTGCTGAACTAAGAAGATAATTCCCCATTACAGGACATATAAAGAAGAGCGTAGAGAGCATTCTCTTGGAGATATTTTAATTCGGATTTTTGCATGGAACAGGAACTGATTCCTTGGCCTAAAGGGACCTTTTCAGCTTGATGACTCTATGGTTATTTACCATCTACACTAGCTATCGGTCTATTTCTGGGCCCAAATCAAAGTGCTCAGTCCAAAATATGCATATTAGATTCGTTTTGATGGAATATCATTAACAGAAGATCCTTGCATGGTATAAGGATTAAAGTTTTGCATTAGGAGCAATGAGACTTGAGATCTAGTCTAACTTCAGCCAAGGAGCTTTTGGTGACTTTTAGATAGTTATTATTTCTCAGCCCATGTTGCTACACAGGTTGTTACCAGGGAACATGGGGAAATAAATTTTGTGCTGTGTTTGCTTACTTATGTGTCAATCGAGTTGTCTTCAATTTCTAGAAATAACATAGATTTTTTTCCCCATGATAATGCTTCCATAATCTTTTTTTCAAGTCTCCCAACTCAACGTACTACTCTGAGTCTATCCACCTTGCTGCTGGTCATCCTCTTTCCTTTCCCAATATTAGAACCTTCTCAAAAGAATTAGGTCTTCTCATGAATGTGTCCAAAGTAGGATAACATGAGCCTTGTCCTATGTGTCTCAAGTGAGAACTCTGGGTTGATTTGTTTGATGACCCATTTGGGTTTTTTTTCTTGGCTGTCCACAGTATTCTCAGGAATTTTCTCCAACACCAAAGTTCAAAGGTGTCAATATTCTTCCTATTCTGCTTCTGTAAAGTCCAACTTTTACTTCCATAGAGCATCACAGGAAATTCTATGACTTGCACAATTCAAATTAGAATTGTGCTGTGCTTACCTATGGTATAAGCAGTCACCAGGTGAAAAGCAGTAAGCGCATTTGATTTAGCACTATTATTTTCTTTCCTACATTTGATTTAAATCAAAACAAATCTCGATCTCATATCACATGTCCAAGCTGAAGTAGCTTTCTCCAGTTTGTTCATCTTGAAACACAATAGAATCCATTATTTTCATCCACAATGGGTTGCCAAAGGAAGAAGTGCCTAAATGCTGCTAGAAGTTATTCCTTGGTCCCCAGAGGATGTCCCTGTCAGTCATTTCCATTTTGCACAAAAACTCTAGCATGACAATGCCTAGGTATTTATATATTGCTGATGTTTAATGTTACATGGTTTGGGGTTTTTCTTTTGTTTATTGTTCTTTTTAATGCTGTCTCTTGCCTATACTACTTGCGTTGGGTAGCCGTATAACTTTTACTCCGAAATTTAAGCGACATCTGAAGATTCATTTAGTGACCATTCTTGTTACAACCACACTGGAAAATGTGACCTTTGAGCAGCCAGTTCCAATGTTTGTGAGGTGTGTGAGGAGTCCTAGCATCCCCACAGTTATGTGAGCAAACTCCACATGGTTGCGCCTGTCATATATTTACAATGGTTGCAGTGTCTCAGAGTCATGTGATTAGCATTTGCAACCTTCCCAGCCAGCTTTGCTTAATAACAGCATGGTTCACTTAATAACTGCAGTGAATTGTTCATCAGCTGTGGCAAAAGGGTCCTAAAATCGGACGTGATTTACTTAAGGGTCTTCCTTAGCTAGAGCAATTCTGGGTCTAAATTGGTTATAAATTGAGGATTAGCTATATAAGCAGGCAAGATGACTATCAGTCAGCTGCCAAGACCATAAGTTATGGTGTGAGCAGTATAAACCAGTAAAAGTCATGCCTGGAGCTCGGCAACAGCAAGAAATGGAACAATGACACTGAAATGACAGCTCATCCCAACTTATAATTGGTTATAAGTTGAGGACTAGTATAAGAACTTGGAAAAAGGCAAAGGTTGTATGCTAATTTATAGACTTTGAGACTTTTTTTTAACAGATTGAGTATAAATGACTGAGTATGAAAAATATATTTATGTGGCAAGTCCTAGAAGTGTGGAGTTGACCCAGAGCAATAGCCTGTTGTTAAGAAAGGTGTGTGTTGCAATAAAGCATTGTGTACAATTTTTCTATGCTGTAGATGTCCAGTCCTTGGAAAGTAAAAAAACAAAACAAAACAAAACCACATAAGACATTGCACTTTGTGGGAGAGGAATGTGGGGGAAAAAACACCAACAAAGGCAAAACATACCAAAGAGATGTTAAGGATCAATTAAGCAGATTCACAATGTACCCAGATTTTGGAGGTGGAGAGGGGAGGATGTCTTGTAGGGAATTCTTGATTGGCTTCTAAAAATTGCTATGGGAAAACATATACAATAATTAATGAAAAGCCTATGATCCTCCAGATGTTACAATTCTCTGCAGCCAGAAACAGTGTGGACAATGGTATGGGATGCTCCAAACAACCTTTGATAGATCGTGGGGTTTTTATTGTATTGCAAAAGGTCTATGCATAAGACTTGAATTAGAATATTTGAACGAGTAACATTGTTGATGGAGGTAATTAATGGCATTTTTAAATTTCTGATTGCTTGATTGATTGCTGCTTGGGCCTGCTCCTCGTGTAAAATCCAGGAAATGATATGGGCCGTGGATTCTTGCAAACCCCAGCTTGTCTGGGGTTCACAGAAAAGCCTGCAGCCCTGGGGCTGGTTAGTGCCCTCAAAGTCCTCCCCCTCCCACGTTTCATTAACTTTTACTGTCATATTTTTAACTATTCTTTCCCTATTTTAAATTGTTATATTTGTTTTTTCTGTTATATAACGTTTTATATGGTTCATAGCGTTTCATTTGGACCCCACCCAGGGTCCTTCTGTGAGGGAGATGAGCATTTTCTAAATATGATAAATAAAATAAAATGTATTTGTATTTCTCATTTCTTAACCACCCATATTGCCCTCAGAGAGGGGGCTCTGGTCTGTGTACAAAGTAATCAATATATAAATAGCATACAACATGAACATTAAAATATTATCATTAAAGGTTACTTTTAAAAAAAAATATGAAATATAAAATTTCAAAAAGATAAAATGTGCATAAATCATGTCAAGAACCAGGATGCTTGTGGGTACTTGCCTTTTCTGATTGGGAGTTGAGAGTTACATAAATAAATGTCTATGTTTGTCAATTAATGCTACATATAATAGCAAAGAATCCAGAAGAACAATATTAGTCTATGGGGGAAAAAAGAATGGAGCAGCAGCTAATGATGTTGTATTAATTAAGGTGCTGGTGATGAATTAGGAACAAGCAAGTTAATGTCTTTTTTGACCATGAAGTTCACTTAATTAATGGCCCAGTTAGGCTTTCTTATTGTCTCCTGCTTCACAGGCATTTTTTTTTTTTTGTGGCATTAATATGAGGGGAGTCTTCCGGTGCGGTTACCTTGAGCACCTAGGGATAACAAAATAATAATGTAATATAATAGTTTTGAAGCATATAACCGTACAAAACTTCAGAGAAGTAGACATTTTTGACAATATTTTTCAGGAATATAAATGGACCTAGAAACCCACACTAACTTTATTATTTTATTTTATTTTATTTTATTTTATTTTATTTTATTTTATTTTATTTTATTTTATTTTATTTTATTTTATTTTATACTCCACCTCCCTTCCCTGGTCAAGGGGAAATAAATGAATAAATAAATAAATAAACACCTGTATTATAATCCTATACGTATCATATTAGAAGCCTTTTTAGAGTTCAGTGGGACTCTAGTAGACCTGAGTTTTGTTCAAGATGGTATGTCTTTTTAAGGCTAAATTAATTTAGAGACAAATGGCTTTGCACAAGCAAAATGTAATACTGTACATTCTGTGGTTATGGATTTATGAAAGATGCAAGATTAATTTAAACCAACAGAATCTGTTTAATGAAACTGTTGTAATGAAATTATTTGACATTTACACTGTAATAACTTTCTCCCGATAATTTGATTAGCAAAGTTTCATTCGTTCAAATGTGGACACCACTATAGTCTGTAGTCCTTGCTGTTCTGCTCTCCTTTGCCTGGCAAACATAAATATCTGACTTCAAAATCTTAAAAAAACAATAGAGTTCATACGGGTATGGAACAGATCGATCATATTTCCATACAACCCAATGGGAAAATTCATTTCGGTTGACAACCAACTGGGTTCACAATCAAAGTTATGGAACGAATTGTGGTTGTGAGCCAAGGTTTCACTGTATGTAATGTTGTGCAGAGAACTCTAACTCTTACATAATTTTTTATGTATTTCCTACTAGGGGACTTAATGTTGATTACAGTGGATAATACAGAAGTGTGTCCACTGTTTAATTTTTGGTCAAGGCTTTGTAATTTATTTATTAATCCTTAAGATGGCAAAAATCTCTTGTTTTGATTTGAAATGGCGACTTTCCCTGCAAATATTTAATAGCGCCCGAATAAATAAACAAATGTTCAACATATATCTCTGAAATTGGGATGCTTTTATCAACTTAAATATTTTTAACGGCCCTGCAAATTTTATCCATTTTGGTTGAAATAAAGAAATTATAATTATAGCTTGATATATAATTATAATCAGGATAGCCTGAAACAGGACTGGACTGTATTTATTGCAGCTCAAAATGAAGCAGGCTGCTACTAATTCAGTCCAAATGAAAATAGGATTTTAAAGTTCTTAAGTGAATCCCAAATAAATCTTGTGATTGATGTCTATCTAGCTGTCTAATTAACTAACATTCACAGAGAACTCTGACTGGGTCTAATGTTTTCTTAAATATATATTGGCATAGCCTTATTGCATATTGCATTCGCTGCTCCAAAAACTCCCTTTTTATGATCCTGTAGCTCAGGAGTGTCAAACTCATGTCGTCACAGTGGTGTGGCATGACATATCAGGACTTTCCCCGCCACTTCGCTAAACTAGGCAGGGGTGGGGCCAGCACGTGACCTGAGGGCCGCGAGTTTGATACCCCTGCTGTAGCCTCTATTTGGGGTAGTGGCCTCATGGTGAAGATCGTTGCCTCCCACGCAGAACATTGAGAATCCTAAGTCGTGGCAGATGTTTCTCTCCTAGGGGTCACAGAAAAAATAATTGTTGTGAACTCTGCATAGGTGTCAGGAAGGGATCCCGCCAAGTTGCCTCAACTCTATATTTATTTATTTATTTATTCATTCATTTATTTATTTATATAGATTTATACCCCGCCTCTCTTCCCCAGTCAAGGGGAACTCGAGGCGGCTAATTAGCTTTACACAAGATCATAAAAAGAGAATTTTTATTGTGTGTTGCATATATATATATATGGAACAGAAAGGAACACTTTTGTGTTACTTCGTAGCAGGTTTTGACAGAACACGTGGGTAATACGTGAAGCAGGGAGTATTATCCTCTCCTGCTTTTGCTAGTAAAATTTCTATTAGTGGAAATCAAGTTTAGTCCTATGGATTTCATACCATCCAGCTTAACTGAGAGTAAGTGCTTGAACTCACTGATTCTTTATCATGACTTAATATATCTCGAATTAATCTGTGTCCATTGGTGGGCTCGGCACAGTGTGATTGTAGCTCTGCTACCTTGTATATCTGCCCAGCATTGATCAACCTTCAAAGGGCTTTGAACACCCTGCTGTGACTGCCTTCCTACCTTTCTTTGACCTCTCTCAAATGCTGCAGTGTACATGTTTGTATGATCTGTTTCTCTTCTCTTACAAAATGATGCTTGTTTTCCTAATGTGTATGCCAATAAATAGAATCAATAAGAACTTTGTGAGTCTTTAATCTGCCACTGAATTCCTGGTTGGTTTTGCTGCGACAGACATGGTTACCTCTCTGTTGCAGCCAAGATGTTGAGACAGGCAGAAGGATGTCTTAGGATATCTCAAATGCCCGACCTGGCATATCTTCAGACCATTCCACAATTTCCCTCATCCTTTTTCTAGTCTATCATCTGGCCTATGGCACTTTAATTAACAAAATATAGGATGAAATATAATAATAGAATTACAGGCTTGAAGCCTCTCAATCTACTCAACAAGTGAGAGTTTGCTGGAACTGAGTAGAATAGTAGAGCAGTAGGAGTAGTAGGAGACTCCTGTGCATAAAAGGGGCCTACGTTGTACACTGTCTGATAATGAAGTATAATAGTTGAAATATTATACTCATGAATATAAATATTCCTGAGAGCCAGAAGCAATCCTGAGCAACAACTAATGAAACATAATTATAGTTTATTTTTATAACAAGGGTTCCTTGATGCCCTTTGAACTTGGTTTTCTTGCAGACGTTTCATTACCCCAACTAGGTAACATCATCTGATGAAGTTGCATTGATGATGTCACCTAGTTTGGGTATTGAAATGTCTCAGAGAGCACCAAAGGACCTCTCATTTCATCCCTGAACTACTAATATTTTCCTTTATTAGTTTTATAACATAGCAGAAAGGAGATTTGTTTACAAGAAATACATTGTAGGGATAGCATTGTACATCCTGCCAGGAGAAGAATCAAAGATCTTTGAGATGTCGTGCCTGGAAAGAAAGGCAGAAGGAAGTGACTTTGATGAGTGATCTCTGAAAAGCAGGCAGAGTGATACACAAAGAGGAGACATTCTCTATCTCCACCCTTCTGTCCCTTGTGGTCAGTAGGTCCTAAGGTGAGAAAGAGTCAGTGTCATTAGGTTTGGACCTCCAAGAAACCATTTGTCACTGGAAGTCACACAGGCTTTCTGGTGTCATCCTTCATTCTCTTTCTTTTCGTTCAAGCAATAATTCTTGTGTGAGATTGCAATTTGGTATTTGCCAGCTGTAGGGTATTTCTGCAATAAACACTGGTACTGACAGGTACTGTGGCAGATTTCCAATTTCCAGCCAAGATGGCTTGGAGTATAAGATGCCAGATGAAATTAAACTTCTTTTTTTTTAATGATTACGCTCTGCATCACCTTCAGAAGGCACTCTTTGCAAACACTATCTCTGGAAAGGTAATTTGGGAGGCTGCATATGCTCTAAGGAATTTGCATCAGAGAAATGAAGCCAAAACATGCACTGACTGGCAAGGGCAATTGGGAAAACCTCAACTGGTATATGTAAGCTGGAACATCACTTGTCAAAAAGCCACATAGCTCATTATTCAATCCTGCCTGCACAGGGATTAGCAGCCTGTGATTTATTTAGTGGAGAGGCTAGAATTGTTTTTCAAAGGAAAACAACATGAAAATTCTCTGACCATTGCTGATATAATTCCAATGTAAATCATTTTAGCTCATTCTTCATTTAACTGAAAGCAGAACACAAAACATGCTTATTCTGGTTTGGGCAAAAAAAAAATCCAAAACCCTCACATTGGCATATATCAGGTTGTTCCTTTCCATTTTTGCAGCTGCCTTGTTATGGTAGATTTAACCAGATGAAAGAGCCTGGCACAAGGTCAGCCAATAACTTTCATGCTGAGCTGGGATTTTGCTCCACAGTCCAATATACCAGCCTGAATTTTTTGCAAAATCTAGTCCTGATTTGTTCTACTCTAAATTTATTTGGCTTAGTTTAGGAAGCAAGGAATCAGTGGCCTCCAGATATCAGGAATCTCTATATGGCTTAAAAATCTGCCATCACCTATTTCAATTATGTCTTATTTTTTATTTTATTGTATAAAGCAGGGGTGTCAATCTCAAGGCCCATGGGCCAGATCCAGCCTATAGGGTGCTTAAATCTGACCTGTGGGGCCACCCTGGAAACAGCAAAGGACCAGCCTGTGGTGTCTCTGCCAGGGAAAATGGAGCTCGGGGGAGCTGCATACAGTATTCCCTGGCTCTGTTTTCAGCTGTGATGGCCAGTGAAAACAGAGCTCCATTTTAGCTGGTAGAGGGCTGCAGGAGACCATCATGGCCAAAAATGGAGCTTGGGATGCCCACCTTGGCCACACCCACCTGGCCATGCTGACCTGCCCCCCCCCCAAGGTCAAGCACAACCCTGGTGCGACCCTTAATGAAATCGAGTTTGACACCCCTGGTATAAAGCAAGTAAGTTCTAAGTACAGGTGGAAACTCGGGTGATGACTGTAATCTGTTACGAGAATTCGGTCGTCACCCCGATGTCATGACTGGCAGCGCATGCGCGAAGAAAAAAAATTGTCCAGCGCGGAAGGGAAAATAGCTGTGCCACAGTTGTTAATCACTGAGCCTCAGCTGTTTCATCACCGCCCAAGCACCCGTTCGCGACCAGAGGTAAGTATTTTTATTTATGAACCGATTTGGTTGCGAACTGAAGCATTCATGACCAGAGCTTCCACTGTATAACTTCCTGATTTATATAACTTAAAATATAACTTAGAAAGCATAGGTTATTTACAATTCTTCGATTGCTCCCACGTAGACCTTGGAACAGGAGTGGGCTGCAAAAATTTTAGCAAGGGGTTCGCTGCCCTGTTGCTGGGTAAGTGTGGCCATGGTGGGCGTGGCCTAGTTTGCCTCCTGTACCATGGCGGGGGGCATGTTTTCACCCCCCCAAGCTCTGGAGGCTTTCTATAAGCCTGGAGGCTTTCTATAAGCCTCCAGGAGGGCAAAAACGGCTTCCCCTGGGCTTCTGTGGGAAAAAGTCAGGAAGCTAGGCAATGTAAAATATAGTTAACATGGAAAATCTGAATTTGATCTCAAGTTCAGAACAAAGTTATTATTACATTGATGGATGTTTTCAATGAAGCTAAATCACCTTTGTGATGGAATTCCCTGTAATATTTCAAAGTAGCATGTCTGGTTTAAACCATTGATTTCAAAATACGTGATTTCAAAACCTGAAATTAAAGGGTTGCATCTTCTAGGACAGTGTTTCCCAACGTCAGCCATTTTAAGATGGGTGGACTTCAACTCCCAGAAGTCCCCAGCCAGCGTTGTTCTAGGATATTTGAGAATTGTCATGTAGTGCTGTTTATCCTTGAAATTTTATTAAAAAAAACACTTTACAGATTTCATTAATTTATTACTCTATAACAATAGAGTACCCAGATCTCTTTGTTGGGGGGCATATATTAACTTCCAATGGCCATGCCGTAGAGCAGAGCCTAGTGACTTCCTTAAAATTTTGGTGTAAAGATCCAGTGAAAAGAACTGTACAATCTCAGATTTGCACATAGCAAGGAATGGATATAGTAACATAGATGACCAATCTTGACATGGCTGACAGAGCTACAGTTAGTACTCGACTTGCAACTCCTTGCTTAGCCAACTGTTTGAAGTTGTGATGGACTTTCCCAGGGCTACTTATGATCTGGATTCAAGGTTCCAAAGATCTGCCCATCCCCTGTGATCACATGATTGCATTTTGGGCACTTGGTAACCAACCTGTAATGACGGCCAATTGTAGCTTCCTGAAGTGTGATTGTAGATGGATTTGTTTTATCTTGTAATATTGTATTTTTATTGCTGTTAGCTGCCTTGAGTTCCCCTTGACCGGGGAAATGAGGCAGGGTATAAATATAAATAAATAAATAAATAAATAAATAAATAAATAAAT